>JAMAJE010000081.1:0-76878 GCA_023629255.1 Pichia sp. PB3310
AAAAATTGAACAACACCATAAGCTAATTGAGAAATTGCAATATTTTCATGATCATCTAATAATTTAAAAGCTTCAATCGATCTATCATCTAAAACATAATCCATTGCTTTTAATGCTTTTTCTAATTGCAGAGCCTGATTTGCAATTTTTTTATTAATATCTTCTTGAGATAAAGAAGGTGAAGATTTGAAACCCAAGGCTCTTAACATGATGATGAATATATGGATGGATATAAAAGGGGATGTTATTAAGAAAAAGTAGTAAGTTTTATGATAAAGATAAAGAGATAAAGATCATAAAGAAATATGTAGGTACACTAAACATGTTTAAATGAATATTACACTAGTATATCTATATATATAATAGAAATACTATATATACTAAATTTACATAGTATAGTAATTGGAAAAGCGTGTCGCGTATAATTAAAGAATCAGAAAATTCAAGAAAAAGAGAAAATAATAAATCATGGGAAAATAAGAAAATTGAAAAAAAAAAAAAATAAAGTCCGAGTGATTTTTTCTTTTTTTTTCTTTTTTTTTACTTTTTATTTTCTTTTTCTTAAAAAGCCAATCGACGCGTCGATTTTGAAATTTTTGAAATTACGGACGTACCAAAAACATGTAAAAGGAAAATAAATATATATCTAAAAAGAAAAGGAGAACCCGGATTCCGGTACTTGATAATAATATTAATAATAAATTAACAAGATTATCGATGACCAATTCGCGGTTCAATGGGCGGATATTTTTATTAATCAAAGTTTAACATTGATTTTGTGCATATACATGTGGCTGTTAACTGTTAATTTAATTATAATTTAATTATTATAAGATCGATCTTTGTCTATTTATTAAGAATATGGAGTTAAGAGTACTGTTTAATTAAAATTGTCATCATAATTAAAAAAAAAAGGAGAAAATGTGCGTGCTAATACTATTTAATTATGTATATAGTCTCTCCTTATTGCGCGGTTAAGATTTATTTTATTTCCAAATTAATTAATCAAACGGAATATAAATATTTAATTTGAAAATCACAGTATATACATCAGTATATATATTATATATAAGCTTGATGAAGAAACAAGCAAACAAACAATTAATAAATTAGAATTAAATTTCATCACAACAAAAAGGCTTTAATTTTTCTTTTTTCTTTTTTTTTTCTGTTTTTTCTCTTTCTCTATATGTTTTTTTTTTTTTTTTTTTTTTTTTTGCTGGTCTTTCATTTTTTTGTATCTACTCAACACTCAACTATTGTTTTGTATTTTGTATTTTGTAATTTGTAATTTGAAACTTATATATGTATAGTTTGTATCTATTACATACATCTTCTGTTCCTTTATTTTGTTTGTATATTAGATTCAAATATATAATTATATATTAACACATATATTAACTACACTTTAGTTGTTCATACCAGACACTCATTGAAACAGGCCAGTTGTTTCTTTTAAATTTACTCTTAACAAAATATATACCCCCCATTTTTTTACTTTCTCCAGATTGTTTCATTTCATTTTTGTCCAATCAAATTACTCAAATTAACTGTTTCGAAAAAAAAATTTATTATAATTAGTTTTTTGGTCTATTATGGAAATGTCAACTTCTGTATCTATACCTAATAACAACAAACGTCCAATATCAAATGATATATCTGTTAATCCTCCAATAAATGATGATATAAATAATAATAATAATAATAATAATAATAATAATAATAATAATAATAATAATAGTAATAATAATATTGATAATAATAATAATATTTCGGATAATGATCAAGAATTTGGAGTCCCACTGAAAAAAGTTGCTTCCTCAAAATCATCAAAATCTAATAAAAATTTATCAAAGCCAAGGCCTCATATTTGTACTGTTTGTACAAGGGCTTTTGCAAGATTAGAGCATTTAAAAAGACATGAAAGATCTCATACAAATGAAAAACCTTTCCAATGTGCTGCTTGTGGTCGTTGTTTTGCAAGGAGAGATTTGGTTTTAAGACATCAACAAAAATTACATGCTTCTTTACCAACTAATAATAGAACAAATATTCAACGAAAAGGTAAAACTCAAAGATTATTAACAGAAGATGGTGAGATTGTTAGAGATTATTTAAATGATAATATTAATATAGTACGAAATAATACAAGTGCAAAATTACCAATTAATTCTAATTCTTCATCAATAATTAATAATGATTATAATGATTATAGTAATAATAATAATTCAAATCAAACTAAACCTCCCTTAATGAATTCGAGATCAATAGGAAGTGAATATTCTGTTGCAAGTAATTCATCTTCAAGTCATGTATCATCTGTTTCTCCAATTAATGACAATATAATAAATAATAATTATATTATATCAAATAAACACAATGATTCAAATATTCCTTCTTATAATGTACTTCAAAATCAAAATCAAAATCAAAATCATTCTTCTTTATTATCAAATTCAAATCCTTTAATGCAAGATCAAATGTCATTCTTTAATTCAAATATATTAGGTGCTAACATAACTAATTCTGTTGTTTATAATTCTCCAAATTCTCTAAATGGTTTAATGTTTTCTCCAAATCTTATAACAACAACAACAATTTCAAATCATCCAAATCAACAAATTACTTCTCCAACTATTAATAGTAATATAACACCTGAAAGTCAACAAAATAGTAATAAAAATTTAGGCTTATCAAGTGATGTTAGTAATAAAACTAATAATTCTAATAATAATATGTATAATAATCATATTGGTTCAGATGAATTAGATTCAGATTTAGATAGTGATAATGAAAATTTTAAATATGATAATCCTCAAGCAATGTATTCTCATGATATAAGTAATCAAAAAACTGATTCAAATTATTCACTTAGTTCAAATTTTAGAAATCATAGACATGCATCTTTCTCAGCTGCCGCTTCATCTTCTTATACTGGTCTGCCGGATACTAAGATTCCCCATGATAAACAAATGGAAGAATTAGAAAGAGAAGCTCCACAACAAGTTAGTTTTTCATCACCTCAATTAATTTTTAAGCCAAATAGTGAATTAGGTTATATGGATATGGATATTTTAGATAATATTGATTTAAATGATTTAGGAATAGACTTTTCAACAATTAATTTCACAAATGATAAATTCATAAATAAAAATAAACTAGATGATAATAATAATATTACTAATAATAATAATAATAATAATAATGAAACTACAACTCCTAATACTAATAATAATGAAGGTTTAAGCCCAAAAGATTTGAATATTCAAAAAGTTTTATCAAATACTTCACATGGTGTCGCATTACAAAAAGTTTTATCAAATCCACGTTCGGGTGCTGCTTTACAAAAAGTTTTATCACATCCAAATTCAGACGTTGCCTTACAAAAAGTTTTATCACATCCTGAACCAAATCTTGTACTTGAAAAAGTTTTAACTCATCCTTCTGATACTGACTGGTATAATGAATTTATAAACGCTCCAATTGAAACTAATTTCCCAGTTATTTCTGATCAAATTGGTTTTACTGATACACCTAATGGTTCAGATAATGATTCAGTTACAATCAATACAGCAAATACATTAAATTCTCAAAATTTTCTAACAAATCCAAATTTTTCACCTTCTAGTTCGAACGATTTAAAGCATTTATTTAGATCAAGACAAATTGATTTATCAAAACATATTCCACATCCTTACCAGAATCCAACAATTCCAGGTCGTTGTTCTGAATCTGTTAGACAACATATAATGACAAAATATAATTTAAAACAACAACAATTTCCTCAATTAGATGATCTAAATCATTATTTGGCATTATATGATTTAGAATTTAATAAATATTTTCCATTTGTCCATTTACCATCATTTAAAATTGATGATAATTTAGATCAAATTCCATTAATGTTATCAATGGCAGCAGTTGGTGCATTATATTCATTTCATGCCAGAAATTCATCAACTTTATTTAATTTTTCAAGATTTTTAATTCATAATTTTATGGAAATTCAAATGAAATTACATAAATTTAATGATATTCCTTTACATATAACTCAAGCTTTAGTCTTACATATGTTTTTAGGTATGTTTCATAATGATACTGAAATTACAAAATTAATTTCAAGGCAATTAAATTCATTAGTTTCATTAGTTAAAACAACTAAACTTGATATGCCATTAGAAAGTTTATTATTACCACCTTCAATTAATTCAGATATAACAATTTCAACTAATTTTGATTTAATTGAATCGTGTTATAAATATTTTATATTAGCTCAATCAAGAATTAGAACTGTTCATGTTTTACATTATATAACAGTTTTATATGGTTGTTTAACAGATTCAAAAGTTGAAATGTCAGCAAATCAAATTGAATCTGGCTCACCATGTTTTAATGAAGATTTATGGAATTGTAAAAACTTTAATGATTGGATTTTATTATTAAAAGATAAAAATATTTTAATTTCTTCAAAATTTTCATTAATTAGATTAAGTAATGGATACTCTTATAGAGAATTATGGAGAAATTTAGAAAATTTATCATTAGATAAAGATATTGGTTTAAGAGGTATGTTATCATTATTAATGACAATTAATGAATATATTCATACTGAATCAATGAATTTAGCAAATGAAAATAAAACTGAAGGTGCAAAGTTAGCTGAATGGAGAATGGAACAAAGACCTTATATTGAATCATTACTTAAAGTTTGGGAAAGTTGTTATGTCAGAAATGGTGGTTTATTAGTTCCAAGAGGTCAAAATATTCATTTAATTAATAATAGTTGTACATTAAAATTATCATTACCATTATTATCATTTGCAAAAATTAATAAATGTATACCAATTTCAACAGTTTTATCACAAGTTTGGGAAAGAAATTGGGATAAAATGAATATTGCAATTAAAAATTTAACTCATGATGTTGAAGCATTAAGAGATTCTGTTAATTATTCTCTTGATATTGTTAATCTATGGATTGAAATTATTTCAATTAATAATGATGCAGAAAAAACTTCAATTAGAACTCCAATTTTCTTTTTAACATGTTTATTTACTTCAACATTATTAATATCAGAATATTTATATACAACAGAAGTTTGGGCAAATAATTATATTTCAAAGAATACTAATAATTCTCAGTTGACAACCGCTGATAGAGTTTTATGGTTACGTGCTGAAAAAATTTTTAAGAAAATTGAAAAAAATTTATTGCCATTAGGTTCAAATAATCATTCATATTCTGAATTTTTAAGAATTCAAGCTAATGGTGCACTTGATGTTGATATTTTAGATGATGAAATTGCAAGTTTAGCATTAGAACCAGGAGATTTAAGACCAATTGCAGATATAATAATTAGTGGTAGATTAAGTACAAGATGTTTATCATTAGGTGTTAGAGTTTTAGCAGATGCACCAGTTTGGCCAATTGCATTGTTATTTGCAGAAGCCTTAAAAGCAAGAGCAATTCATATTTATGAATGTACTAGTTCATGGAGTCCAAATCCACAGATTGCCAATTTAAAGAAAACTTGAGAGGTGGAATTATAAAAAAAAAATATATTCATACAGATTATATAGAAAAATTTTAAATTTGATTGTTATATATATAAAACTATTTTGAATTGATTCTATTTTGTCGTTTTTTTTTATTTTTACAGATAATTTTTTATAAATTTTTATAAACATAAGTCGTTTCAAACATTTTACATTGATCTGTTTGTAATCAAATATTTAGCAACAAATTTCTGGAATCCGGGATAGGAAGCTGGAAACTGGAAGTTAGAAAATCGATAGATACTAATAATTATACGCGGATTCTGAATTCTGAAATCCTGAACTAATTATGACATTACTAGTTGTTGTATTTGTTTCTTTATAGATGATTAAGCTGTAACTCAGAACTTATATTAAAGATTGTCGTAAAACATTAGAGCATTGGTTATATTTTGATATTTACTTTATATAAACTGGTTATTTGATTTGAATAAACCGTTTTTTAAAAAACAAAATATTTAACGTTTGAAATTTTGTCTTTTGATAAACGCAAATTAAATTTTTTTGATTATTTACGAAAACTTTTATCTTTAAAACAATTAATTCCTAAATCAAAGTAACATTTTTACAACAAAAAGTAAAATTTTTGTATTATGGAGTAATTTGATTAGTAAATTTGAAAGTTATTTGAATCAATTGTTAAATGTTTGTAATAAATAAAAAATGGGAATACGATTACGTAATCATATTTGCAATCGTTTGTCAAGTAGAATTGTGTTAATTCAAAACGAAATGATTGATTATTACTTGGTATCACAGAATATTGATATCAGCTTATATCAATTTATATGTAAATTTGCATCTTATATACTCTTACTTTATTAAAGAAAAAAAAAAAAAAAAATGAACAGGAAAAAAAAATCACAGCCAGTAAAAGCCTTCAAAACACAATAAAAAATTGTTTCTATTGGTAAAATAGTTTGCTCAAGAAATAAATCAATCCAGGGATAGGTTTTAAACCAATAAACTATACATATATTAAAACAAGGCCAAATTTTTTGTTGGAAATATTCAGCTGATTAAAGAATGTAAAATTACCTTATTGGGAAGGAACAAAAAATCTACATTTTTTCTTTTTCATGCATGTGGGAAAAATTCATTTTTCATCAAAAATTTTTTATTAGTAACATGAATTGACACATTGAGATAGATATCGTTTTTTTTTTCTTCTCTTTTCTTTTTCTACAGTGTTTATTCTGAACCTGTGGATGATACTTTTAGGTAAAATCACAAAAAAAGGTCTTTTTTCATATTCAAGAAATTTCATCACAATGACCAAAACCCAAGTTAAAACAATGGATATTATTGATATTGAAAAATCAATCAGAGAAGGTCGTGAACTCTTCAATAAAATTGGACGACCTACTAAGGTTGTTGCACCAATGGTTGATGGATCTGAACTTGGATGGAGAATTATTTCTAGAAGATACGGTGCAGAATTATGCTATTCACCAATGTTACATTCTAGATTATTTAGTCAAGATAAAAAATTTAGAGATCAATTTCTATGTGAAATGGATGGCCAACCAGGTATCGATAGACCTTTGATTATTCAATTTTGTGCAAATGATCCAGATGTTCTTTTGAAAGCTGCTGAGTATGTTGTTGGTAAGTGTGATGCTGTTGATATTAATTTTGGATGTCCTCAAGGTATTGCAAAGAAAGGTCATTATGGATCATTTTTAATGGAAGAATGGGATTTAGTTTACAGTTTGATTAATAAATTAGCTGTTAATCTGGGGGATAAGTTACCGGTTACTGCAAAAATTAGAGTTTTTGATGATTGGTCAAAATCTTTAGAATATGGGAAACTCTGTCTTAGGGCAGGTGCAAAATTTTTAACAGTTCATGGTAGAACAAGAGAAATGAAAGGGCAAAAAACTGGTTTAGCAAATTGGAAATTGGTGCAATATTTGAGAAAAAATTTACCAGAGGGTACAGTTTTTATTTCCAATGGTAATATTTTATATCCAGACGATATTAGCAGGTGTATTAACGAAATTGGATGTGATGCAGTTATGAGCGCTGAAGCAAATTTATCTAATCCAGGTGTTTTTTGGACTAAAACTGATGATAAAGAAAAACTTTTCCCTAGAGTTGATAAATTTATGAGAGAATATTTTGAGGTTGTTAAATCATGTAAAGGTACTGAATCTAAAAGATGTATGAAAACTCACATGTTTAAAACATTGAAAACATTTTTACCTCATCATACAGATGTAAGATGTGAAATTGCAAAACTTACTAAAAATTCATCATTTGAAGAGATTGAGAAAGTTATTATAATGATGGAGAATATTGTTGAAGATATTTTTAAGAAAGAAAATATAGAAGAATTAGATGAAATTAAAGTAGGAGACGTTGAAGAATGGGGTGGGAAATATAGAGAAGTTCCATATTGGAGACTACAACCATTTTTCAGGAAAGTTGATGGCATTGAAGGTAAAGAAGTTATCAAAGAAGCATTAGAAAAAGTTTCTGAACATACTAAAACACAACAAGCTCTTATAGAAGATAAAAAGAGAAAATTTGAGGAGCAGACTGAAACTAATGACGGCGAACAACCAACTGTTAAAGTTGTCAAACTTTCTTCTTAAATTAAATAAGTAAGTAAATACCTAGCTCGTGTCGCCTGTGTATATAATGTAAATTAGATTTTTCAATCATTAATTGAAGTTGGAAGTTAGAAGTTAGAAGGCAGGAAATGAAAATGAAAATGAAAATGAAAACGGTTTCCGCGCATCAACGTCCACAGACAGCAGACTACAAACATGCAAACGTCAACATATTTAAGAATCATGATGCCAGGATAATGTCAAAGACTTTAAGAGTTAGTTAATAATATTTTTTAAATTAAAGTATATTTAAATTAATCGAAATAATGCTCAGACGAGGATTATTAAGGATTTCTCAGAAGAGAAATTTTACAATTTCTTTTGCTAAAAATCAGGTACAACTTTCACCATCCATTTGTAAAATTTTAGATAAGCACAATATCAAAGTTTCTGATGATGATCTTCAACAAGATTTTAAAGAGCCACTTTTAAAACATTTACAGAAAAGAGGATTGGTAGAGACATGTGTTAATGAAAATCAGTTATTAAAAGATGCTGACAATAAGACGCTAGGATTGTACTGTGGAGCTGATCCAACTGCTAAATCTTTACATTTGGGTAATCTTTTACCATTAATGGTGTTACTTCACTTTAACTTACGTGGTCATAGGATTTATCCATTAATTGGTGGTGCAACAGGTGAAGTTGGAGATCCATCAGGTAGATCAACTGAAAGATCAACAATGGCAAATGATACAAGATTAGATCATATAAGTAGAATTTCACAACAATTTTTAGATTTTTTTAATAAAGCAATTGAATATGGTAAAACTAGAAATCCGGAAATAAATAACTTAAAACTTGGATCAAAAGAATTGAAAAATAATCGTGATTGGTGGAAAGATATGGGAATGCTTGAATTTCTTGCTAAATATGGTAAACATATTCGTGTTAATCAAATGCTTAGTAGAGAATCAATTAAAAACCGATTAGCCTCCGAGCAAGGTATTGGATTTAATGAATTTACTTATCAATTATTACAAGCTTATGATTTTTATTATTTGAATAAAACATTTAATGTTGATATACAAGTTGGTGGTAATGATCAATATGGTAATATTGTTGCTGGTATTGATTTAATTGGTAGATTAAGAAAAGCTGAAGAAACAAAAAATAAGAATGAAATTTTTGGTATAACGGTTCCATTGTTAACAACTTCTAACGGTGTTAAATTCGGTAAAAGTGCAGGTAATGCCATTTTCATTGATAAAGAATTAACCTCTTCTTATGATGTTTACCAATTTATGTATAATACAACTGACGAAGATATTAAGAAATTTTTGTATAAATTTTCATTACTTCCAACAAATATCATAGATAAAATTGTTGATGTACATAATTTGGACAAAAAGGCTAGATTAGGTCAACTTATTTTAGCTATCGAAATGTGTGACTTAATTCATGGTGATGGTGAAGGAATGAGTAATTATATTATCAGTGAAATTTTGTTCAGTAAAGTCAATATTAAAGAAAATTTTAAAATTGATGAAATTTTAAATGCATTTAAAAAACAAAATTTACTTGTTACTATTTCTAAGGAAGAAATTTTGAAATCCAACGTCGTTAATTTGTTACATAAAGTAAGCAATGGTGAAAAATCTAAATCAGAATTGAAAAGAATGATTAAAGGTGGATCTGTTTACATTGGTAATACAAAGGAAGGTAAAGTTTCTGATACTGAAATGTTTGTTGATTTGGAAAATGATGTTATAGAAGGAAGACTTCTATTATTGAAATTAGGTAAGAAGTATTATGTTATCGAAGTTGTATAAATGAATTAAAGAAAAAAGATAAACCCATGTTAATAGTTCTAGATTTATAAAAAAGTATGTAAATAGATTAATAATTAGCAAAATTATGATAATGAAATAGTAATAATATTTCTAAGAACCACCACCTTTAGAATGCCTAAAAAGTTTCATACTTATCCATGAAACGACTGCCCAAATCCAGAAAATGACAAAATTTAGAAAAAAAATACAGATATAATAATTATCAACAACTTTGTTTTGATCTTCAATATCTTCTAAAATAACCTTTATCCATGAAATAGAATTTAAATATTTGAAGTAAGTTGGATCAAGTTTAAAGCACCACTGCCATAAATTGAAAAGTGTTCCTATAGATACAATGAATAGAAGCCATGTCAAAAATATTATAAGATAACCGTAGACTTTAAGTTTTTGTAAATATTCACTTTGAAACCCACTTTCACTATGATATTCATAAAAGTATTTCTTTGGGGATGGAATATCAAATTCGTGTTCAGTATTTTGATTTTGGTTCATACTTTTTAAAAGAGAAAGTGCCAGCTGTTTATCTGGATCTACAACTGAACCTGAGCGATATCTTATTGAATCATTATCTGTCATATTTTATAATTATTATTCGGTACATAACTTGTGTTCTGTTTTTTGCTTTAATAAGTAAATGTTTAAAGTAAATAACTTTTGCACTCAATTGATATTTTGTTAAATGGAGTTTCTACTGAAAATGCCGCCTGTGTTGTTTCTACAACTTTATTGTATTCTACACTCCAACCATCCTATGTGTAGCATAAGCGGTTGAGATTACACTTATGATAATATTAAAAACGCTTTCTACTGTTAATAATTTTTTTTACATAGCGTCGATCGACGTACTGTATTTTTTTTTAATGAATTAAAATCAGAAAAAATAAATCTTTCTCCTTTTCTTACCAATAAATCTAAAGTAAAAATTTAAAGTTATCTAAAGCAATTGTTTATTGTAGCAGTTTATTAAAGACATAAATTGTAAATCAATAAATTTTATTTTACTAAAATTAAGTGGGAACCCCATAATCAGAAACCATAATTAAGGAATTAAGGATATTAAGGATACAAAACCTCAGCGCGGGAAAATATATTTTGTTTTCGAAGATTCATTATTATATTTGTTAATATTTGTTTTTTCGGTAATACTCAAAAAAGTTGAATTCGGGTATCGGCTTTATAACTTAATTCAGTAAAATCTCAATAATATTTTTTAATCCACCTTTTACTAATCTTCAATGTTTTTTTGTTATTATCAATATTAAAGTTATAATGGAAAATTCAGTGTTGATACTGAAAATTATAATTAATGAACCCATACATAGAATAGTTTATAATTAATGTTTGAAAACGAAAAAAGTTATATAAATATATAGCAATTGGATACCGATTCTTATGTTATGCTCCTAACATTTTGATTTTAAATTGTTAATTTTTAATTGAGTAAAGTGAGAACCGAGAACCGAGTAGAAGATAGAAGAAAATAGAAGATAGAAGGAATTGATGCACCAAACTCTAAAATATCTTTCTAAACAGTAGGTTTATTTTAGATTATCAAGATTAATTTTAATATTAGGTCTTGTTAAATTGACGCTTATATGATATATCATATTCTACAATTTTTGTTTTTAAACACTATATATAGATAATATCATTATGGAAGTATCGAATGAGTTTAATAATACCTTGCTTGACCAAGAAATAATTGAAAAAGTCAAATTGCAAATATACAATGGAAGAAAGCAATTACTAGAAAAATGTTACAATAAAATAACAAAAGATAAAAAGCGTTTTTGGGAATGCAAACAATATCCATTTATTGGTCAAGTTTTACAACTAAGTAGACTGATTCAACCACTAACAGATGATGAAAAAAATGCTGCTATTGATATGGTACTTGAATCTACTGTATATGATAGGGTCAAAGAAGAAGAAATTAAACAACCCGTAACATTCGACCATATTGATGAATTAGTTAAAGCTCTTTTGAAATGGTTCAAGGAAGATTTTTTTAAATGGATTAATAAATTGGATTGTTATCATTGTGGAAATATGGATCAAGATAATATAGCTAGATTATCAAGTATTAGACCTTACAAGAAAAATCATTTTGATGGTAAGGCATCAGTTATTGAACGTTATCAGTGTTTAAAATGCTCTAAAATTAATGAATTTCCAAGATATAATGATATTTGTACATTATTAAAAACAAGAATAGGTCGTTGTGGAGAATGGAATAATTGTTTTATTGCAATTTTAAGATCATTAGATATTGATGTAAGATATATTTGGAATGCAGAAGATCATGTTTGGTGTGAATATTATAGTTATAAACAAAAAAAATGGATTCATCTGGATGCGTGTGAAAATTCTTATGATCAGCCTATGTTATATAGTGCTGGATGGGGTAAAAAAATTTCATATGTATTTGCTATTGGAAAAGATTATATAGTTGATGTTACAAAGAAATATGTTGATATAAATAAACCTGAATTACAATTACCTAGAGATAAAGTTCCTGAAATATATTTACAAACAATGCTAACATACAATAATACATCTAAGTTACTCGTGTTATCACAAAAGGAAATTTTGAATGTTACCTCACAACTGATTGCTGATGCTAATACTACTAAAATTAATATTTTTAAAACCAAACAAAAGAAAGCTCAAAATTCTTCAAAAGAAGATGATAATATGTTATTACCAAGACAAAGTGGTGGAGCCGAATGGACAAAAGATCGAGGTGAAGCAGGAAAATAAAGCTTGGTTGATCAATAAATGTGTTACTATCTAATTATTGTGATAAAATAAAGCTTTAGAAGGTTAACTAATTTATGAACATAGAACCGGATATGATGGATTTTACTCAAGGTTTGGGTGAATCAACAATTATGATACTGTCGGTCTTTATTATTATTTTGGGCGATATGCTTCCAATTTTTTGTCCTATTGACATGTTTAATCTTGTTTGAAAACTACTAAGCAGAAAGTTCGGTTACAAATCTAAGTCTTTCATTTCCTATCATTTTATCTATCGATAAAATCTACTACAGCCTTTGTTATTTCTAGTGAAATGATCACTTGATTAGGGTGTAAACTTTGGTTAATGTTAATTAGATGTATATCACGGTTATCATTCTGATTAGGTATGTACTAATGTGAACTTATTTATTGAATGTTTAATACATAGTAAGCGAGTCTTCAGAATTCAGACTTAATAATTTTTCATTTTTTTTTATTTTTTTATTTTTTTATTTTTTTATTTTTTTATTTTTTTTTTCCTTTTTAGAAAAATTTTATTTAAAAGAAATATTTTTTTTTTTTTTTCAAATCAATATGTTATACATGATTGATGTTAAGATTGTATATTTATATTTATCTTGATTTAAATTTTATTGATCTTAACAATCTTTTACACACAACACAAGTTGCTACAACAGATTAACAGATAATTTACATTTTTTATATAATTTGTGTTGGTTAAAAAAGTTTAGTTGTCATTAATTTTCAATTACTATTAGAGTATGTATTCAAGTCATATTATTTCACTTCAAATTTTTAACAAAAATTACTAACATCTATTTCTTTGCCTTTTCCTATTTCCCTTTCCATCATCATAGATTCCAATAAAAGATTTTAATAAATTATTTTTTAAAAAATGTCGTCAATTGAGAACGGCTTAATATTTGATTTTAAAACTTCAATGGAAGTATACAACAACTTTAAAAAGTTTTACAATAAAAGACCAATTCCATCATTTTACAATTTTAATAAATCATTATCAAATGATCAAAATTTAACCAATTTAAGTTTACATTTATTAAATGTTAATTCATGTACATGTACTTTGTTTGCTTATAAACCATTAATTATCGAATTACTTGCTAGATTAATTCATAATCCTCAAATTGAAAGATCATATTTAGAATCAAATAAGATTACCCAAACCCTTGAAGGTATTCATACTTTAACAGCATTATCTCTTATTTTATCATATACACAGGAGGTTTCAATTTTAACCGAACATTTTCTTATTTCAAAAGATTTTTTCCACGCATTAAAAAATTGTACTAATTCCATCAATCAATTTGAATTACAAACCTTGCTTTTATCATTCTATAGATTAATTAACACAGATAGAGAAAAATTTTATAGATTTATTGATCCTCAAATTTTACATTCTTTAATTTCAAATGATTCAACTTCAAATATAAATAAATATATCTCCATTCATATTTTGTCTAAGTATTTATTTTTATCGGAAATAGTTAGAAATCAAATGATTCAAAAAAATATCGATGAATCCAATTTGATAGGTAAGTTAGATGGTGATAACAATATTAATTTTAAATTTTTATCATTATTAGAAGCTCAAAGATTATCAAATTTATCAAAACTTACACCGATTGATGATTGTTTTATTGAATCCTCTTCAACAATTGTTTTTAATCAATCAGATTTATCACCAGGTGTTAATATTATTTCTGGAATAATGCTTACAAATTTAATTTCTCTTAAATCAAATAATTTATCTTTATCCAGTACTAAAGAGAACAATTTTGTTGAAATTCCAAAATCTCTTGAATCTATTAGATCTTTTGCTAAATGTATTAAAACTTCAAAACCACTTTTATTAATTGGTAGTGCTGGTAGTGGTAAAACATTTTTAGTTGATGAAATGGCTAGACGTTTACAAATTGAACAAGCAAATAATTTAGTTAAAATCCATCTTAATCAACAAACAGATTCAAAAACTTTGCTTGGAACTTATACTTCAGGTACGAAACCAGGAACTTTTGAATGGAAGAATGGTGTTCTAACAACTGCAGTAAAAGAAGGTAAATGGGTTCTTATTGAAGATATTGATAAAGCACCAAATGAAGTCTTATCTATTTTAATGGGTTTATTAGAACACAGACAGATTACTTTACCATCTAGAGGTGAAGTTTTCAAAGCAGGAAATGGTTTTCAATTGATCTCCACCATAAGAATTAAAAATAATTCAAAAAATGAAGAGTCTCAATTGCCAGATATGATTGGTTCACGTCTATGGGAAGTCTTAAATTTAAAAGACTTAAATGAACAAGATTTGAAGACTATTTTAAATAGAAAATTCAAATTATTAACAAGATATACCAATTTGTTTATTAATTGTTATTTTACAGTTAAATCTATCTGTGATTCACGTAGGTTTGTTTCGATGAATAAAGGTGCTCAACCAAGAGAGATTTCTATAAGAGATTTAATGAAATTCTGTAGAAGGAGTGAGCATATATTTAAGCTAAATGATATTGAATCTGCAAATGATTTAATTCATGATGATGTTTTTGATACCATTTTTCAAGAAGCAATTGATTGTTTTACAAATGCTATTGTTGAAAAAGAACCAATCGAATTCTTAATTAGAGAAATTGGTTCAATACTTGAAATCCCATCATCTAGAATTGAATTACATTTATCTAAAAATGTACCATCATTTGAAAATTATGAAGAATTCATTAAAATTGGTCGTGCTCATATTGAAAAGCAAAAAATAATTGGTGCTCATAAATATCAAAATATTGTTGCTAATGGTAATATAACCTCATTCGCAACTACTAATCATTCTGCAAGATTAATGGAAAAAATTGGTGTTGGAATTTCCATGTGTGAACCATTACTTTTAGTCGGAGAAACTGGTACTGGTAAAACTACAGTTGTTCAACAAATGGCTAAAATGTTAAATAAAAAATTGACTGTTATTAATTTATCTCAACAAACTGAAGTAGGAGATTTATTAGGTGGTTTTAAACCAATCAATGCTAAAACTATTGCGTTACCACTAGAAGAAGATTTTGAACAATTGTTTGCTAGATCATTTTCAACCAAAAATAATTCTCAATTTTTAAAATTACTTTCTAAATGTTTTAACAAATCCCAATGGAAAAACGTTTGTAGATTATGGAAGGAAGCTTATAAAATGGCTAAAAACACTTTTGAAAAAATTGAATCTGATGATAATGATAATGAAGATGCCACAACCCAGAAAAAGAAAAGAAAGCTAAATAATTTTGAAAAAAGTGAATTAATGAAAGAATGGAAAACAATGCAAGATAGAGTTATTAATTTTGAAAAACAAGTTATTGATATGAATAACTCTTTTCTTTTCAGATTTGTCGAAGGTTCTTTAGTTAATGCTGTTAAAAAGGGTGATTGGTTATTACTTGATGAAATGAATTTAGCTGCACCTGAAACTTTGGATAGTATTTCTGACCTACTTGCTGAATATCAAGACCAAAGAAGTGTTCTTTTATCTGAAAAGGGTGATGTCGATAGTATTAAGGCTCATCCAGAATTCCGTATTTTTGGTTGTATGAATCCTGCAACTGATGTTGGTAAAAAAGATCTACCTCAAAGTATAAGATCAAGATTTACTGAAATTTATGTTGCATCACCAGATCAAGATATTGAAGATTTATTAATGATTATTGATAAATATATTGGAAAATATGCACTTTCTGATGAGTGGATTGGTAACGATATTGCTGAATTATATTTAACAGCTAAAAAATTATCCGATAATAATCAAATAGTTGATGGTGCCAATCAAAAGCCACATTTCAGTATTCGTACATTAACAAGAACTTTACTTTATGCTTGTGAAATTTCTCCAATATACGGTCTGAGGAGATCATTATATGAAGGTTTCTGTATGTCTCTTTTAACTTTATTAGATGCTAAGTCCGAACAACTTTTACTGCCATTGATTCACCAATATACCATTGGTAAATTGAAGAACGCTAAATCAGTTTTATCCCAAATTCCTTCAGATCCATCTACTTCAACGTCTAAATTTATACAGTTTAAACATTACTGGATGCAAAAAGGAATGGAAGAACCAGAACCGCAAGCACATTATATTATCACTCCATTTGTTGAAAAGAATATGATGAATTTAGTTCGTGCTATAAGTGGAGGTAGATTCCCTGTTCTTATTCAAGGTCCAACCTCAGCAGGTAAAACTTCTATGATTAATCATCTTGCAAAAATTACGGGTCATAAGTTTGTTCGTATTAACAACCATGAACACACTGATCTACAGGAATATCTAGGTACATATGTTTCTGATGATACAGGTAAATTATCTTTTAAAGAAGGTATTCTTGTTGAAGCATTGAGAAAAGGTCACTGGATTGTTTTAGATGAATTGAATCTTGCTCCAACTGATGTTTTAGAAGCCTTGAATCGTTTATTAGATGATAATAGAGAATTATTCATTCCTGAAACTCAGGAAATTGTTAGACCGCATCCAGATTTCATGTTATTTGCTACACAAAATCCACCTGGTTTATATGGTGGTAGAAAAGTATTGTCTAAGGCATTTAGAAATAGATTTCTAGAACTACACTTTGATGATATTCCACAAGATGAATTAGAAATTATTTTAAGGGAAAGATGTCAAATTGCACCATCATATGCGAAGAAAATTGTTGAAGTTTATAAGGAACTTGGTTTGAGTCGTCAGAGTGCAAGGTTATTTGAACAAAAGAATTCATTTGCAACTTTAAGAGATCTTTTTAGATGGGCGCAACGTGAAGCTGTTGGTTATGAACAATTGGCGGCTAATGGTTACATGTTGCTAGCTGAAAGAGTGAGGAGACCAGAAGAAAAAGTTATCGTTAAACAAGCGTTAGAAAATGTCATGAGAGTTAAACTTAATATGGATGAATATTATTCTAATTTGGAAATTAAAGAATTGTTTGATATTGAAGGTCCTGTTATTTGGACTAAGGCTATGAGGAGATTAGCAGTTTTAGTTATGACATCCATGCAAAATAATGAGCCCTTATTATTAGTCGGTGAAACAGGTTGTGGTAAAACTACAGTTTGTCAAATGATTGCAAAATTGTATAACAAGGGTTTGATTATTGTCAATGCTCACCAAAATACAGAAACTGGTGATTTATTGGGGGCCCAACGGCCAATTCGTAACCGTTCCGAATTACAAATAATCTTCGTTGAAATTTTGAAACAATTGGTTTCAAAAGCGGGTAATTCTATTCCTGACGATATCTCATATTCTGATGCAATTGCTTTTTGGAATGATTATAAGAAAAACAATGAAGTTTGTCCTGATGAGTTGAAAGTTGTAGAAAAGGCAAAGACAAATTGTGAGGCATTGTTTGAGTGGAATGACGGCCCATTGATTACTGCAATGAAATCTGGAAGTTATTTCTTGCTTGATGAAATTTCTCTTGCAGATGATTCTGTTTTAGAAAGATTAAATTCCGTTTTAGAACCAGAAAGATCTCTATTACTTGCCGAAAAAGGTACTGATGATATTTTCATTACTGCTGATGAGGGCTTCCAATTTCTTGCTACTATGAACCCAGGTGGTGACTACGGTAAAAAAGAGTTATCACCTGCTTTGAGAAATCGTTTTACTGAAATTTGGGTCCCATCAATGGAGGACTTTGAAGATGTTCGACAAATTGTTAGAGCAAAACTTTGCGATGTTGTTAAACATTTAACTGACATTATTGTAAATTTTTCCAGATGGTATGGTAACAAAATGGGTGGTGGTGATGCTTCTTCTGGTGTTATTTCTTTAAGAGATATACTAGCTTGGATTACTTTTATTAATATTGCAACTGAAAATGGCGTGTCTGATATGGTTTCATTACTTCACGGTTCTTGTATGGTTTTTATTGATGCGCTTGGTACACATTCCACTGCATATCTTGCCGAAAATGAAGAAAAATTAAGAACTACTAAATTAGAATACGTTAGGAAATTATCGGAATTTGCCAAACAAGATTTAATCCAAATATATTGTACTAAATATGTTGTGGAGATTCTTGATTCAAACTTGGTTTCCGGTCCATTCAAGCTTGAAAGAAACGAAAAAGCTCCTGAAGTTACGTCTTTTAACCTTGCAGCACCAACTACAGCATCAAATGCTATGAGAGTTATTAGGGCTCTTCAAGTTAATAAACCAATATTACTGGAAGGTAGTCCTGGTGTTGGTAAAACTTCTTTAATTACAGCATTGGCACAAGCAACTGGTAATAATTTGACACGTATTAATTTATCTGAGCAAACTGATTTAATTGACTTGTTCGGTTCTGACTCTCCTGTCGAGGGAGGAAAGGCTGGTGAATTCGTTTGGAGAGATGCTCCTTATCTTAGGGCAATGCAAAAAGGTGAATGGGTTTTGTTAGATGAAATGAATTTAGCTTCGCAATCTGTTTTAGAAGGTTTGAATGCGTGTTTAGATCATAGAGGAGAAGTCTACATTCCTGAATTAGATAAATCATTTATTAGTCATCCAAACTTTAAAGTTTTTGCTGCTCAAAATCCACAATTGCAAGGTGGTGGTAGAAAAGGTTTACCAAAATCCTTCATTAATAGATTTAGCGTTGTTTATGTTGATATGTTAACCGAAATTGATTTAAAACTTATTGCACATCATTTATACCCGTTATTAGACAGCGAGGTTTGTGATAAAATGATTTCTTTTATGTCCAGTCTTGAAGAACAAGTTGTTATCAAAAAAGAATGGGGTTCTTCTGGTGCACCTTGGGAGTTTAATTTGAGAGATACTTTGCGTTGGTTATCACTTATTGAATCACCAAACTTTATAAACAAAATAATTCCATCCGATTTTTTTGATTTGGTTGTTAAGCAAAGATTTAGAACCAATAGCGATAGACAACATGCAGTGGATTTATTTGAGACTATATTTGGCACGATTCAAAAGAAAGATCCATATTATTTGCTACAGGATAATTGCGTTCAGTGTGAAAATGTGCTTGTGAAAAGGAATGATTTGATTCAATATCAATCAGATGCCAAAATCGCTAATCTTCAATGTAATGTTCCAATTTTAGAAACTATTTTCCGTTGTATTCAACACGCTTATCCTTTGATTTTAGTTGGTGCTTCAGGTTCTGGTAAATCCAACTTGATTAAATTTGTTGCGGATGTCATTGGTTCAAAAGTATATGAATTTTCAATGAACAGTGATATTGATAGTATGGATATTTTAGGTGGTTATGAACAAGCAGATTTTATTAGAACACTCTCAAAATACTCTAACAGGATTTTCCAAGTTTTATTGAAATTGATTGCAGTGAATGTTCAATTGTTAGCTCATGAAAGTAAAATTATTGTGCAAATCGCAACAAAATTGATTAAGTTTTTAAATGACTCTACTTTGTCCCATGAAAATATCACGTTTGTATTGGTTGAGTTAAACTCTTTGAATGATATTGTCCAAAATCAAGAAATAAATGAGATCATAAATGCACTGAACAAAATTAATGAATCTGTTCTTTCAGGTGAAATAAGTGTTAATTTTGAATGGTTTGACGGTCTTCTTGTAGAAGCTGTTGAAAAAGGGTATTGGTTGATTTTAGATAATGCAAATCTTTGTAGTCCATCTGTGTTGGATAGGTTGAATTCTTTGCTTGAAACAAATGGTTCTTTGATCATTAATGAATGCACCAATGACGATGGTTCCCCTCGTGTTATCAAAACCCATCCAAATTTTAGGTTGTTTTTAACATCAGATCCTAAATATGGTGAACTTTCAAGAGCTATGAGAAATAGATCAGTTGAAGTTTATGTTGATTCGCTTGACGTTAGGGCATCAATAATTGATAGAAATATTTTAGGTTTACCTCAACAATTTTCCATTGGTGATGAATCTTTGAATAACGAATTAAAATCTTTAGGTTTGAAAGTACAAGGTAAACCTATAGCTTGCTATTCCTTAGTGAGCGATAGTTTTCTATTTTCCAATTCTTTATTCTTAGATTACTACAATACTGCTATTTCATTGCAAAATTCGTTTGCTGCATCTGCTCTTTTGCAGTTTATTCCAATTTCTTTGTTAGACTTAGCCTTTGAATTTTCAACGACGGCCTCTAATGCATCCGAATTTTTGAATTCATCTTTTTTCATTAACATACATAATCAAATTAATGTTTTACTTCAATCCGGACTCATCGACACTGCACATACTTTATATGATAAAGCAACAGCATCATCACCATTGTTATCACAATCTAAATTACTTGCTTGCTCCAACCAGCCTGTTTCTCTCTTGACTAATAGTTACATTTTACCATTGGTTAAAGAATATGCGTCTTTTGTTGATTCATGTGAGAATTCGTATCTTTTCGCCGTTTTGTCCATGTCATCTGATGCTTTCATTTTTATGAATGATCTACATGAGAAGGCCACGACCATCAGTGCATCAATTTTAAACCCATTAGAAAAACTTGCAGCTGTTTCATTAGGAAGGGAAATTAAAAATGTTCCTAAGCTCAATGTTTATCAATGGCTTATGCAAGTTTTAAGTTTTATCAAAAATCAAACTTCAGCCTTAATCAAGAGCAAAGATTTTTTGAATGTTGATAATTGTTTTGCTTCTTTATTCAGTTTGCTTGTTTTATGGAACAATTTTGTTTCATCTGCCAAGACATTGAATTATACAGCTATTCGTGTTTATCATGATCAATTGTCAGAGTGGTACAAAGATAATATTTCTACTTTTGAAACCGGACTCTTTGTTAATCTTAATGAATTCATTACCTTTTTTTCAGCAGAACTTAAATTGTCACGAGGCTCTTCAATGACTATTATATGGAATGCTTGTAGAGGCCTTTACCCTCAAACTGCAGTTGCTTGGAAAAACTACGAATCCTTGGTAGAATTAGCTTCGAAATTTGACAAAATTGCGTTTGAACAATTTCCTGAGAACATTCCAAATGTTAATAAATTTAGAGAAATGTTCATCCAATTATTTGCTTCTTGTTTAGAAAAATCCCAAAAAGATGATTTTGATGGAATGCTGAAATTAATAGAGTTGAAGATAGATGAACTTGAGCACATATCTGATGAATTTTTGAATAAACGGTCACATTCATTTGCAAACAACTTTGCTGAATTATTAGGATTCATCGAATCTCAAAAAGCTTTTGAGAAAAAGGGCATTGAGTTAGATCACAAAACTTTAGCCTTATGCTTACTAGCAAATAAACCAACCGTTGAAATGGTTGAACACAACAAAATAGAACTGTTCAAACCATATCCGATGATTTTAAAATCATTATGGAGTGTCGATGGTACTCTGAAATTGCCATTATTTGATGACAATTTTTTTAAGTCAACAATGAGCTTAGTGTCTGAAATTGAACAAACCAAAGGCGGTGATATTGAACAAACACTACACGATTTGAAGTTTTTTATATCTCAAATGATTGCAAGTTCGCCTGACGTGTTGTCAGATCACCTTTCTGCATTTGCGTCTATCCTTAAGGAATGGATTTTTTACATCCATACTATTCATTTGGATTTGTTAGAAAGTGATTCCAAGAGTGCAGCCGAAACTCTGTTTACTGAAAGTTCTTCTGAAGCTTTCAGTCATTATGTGCATATTTTTAAATCCTCAGGCAATGATTCTTACGCTTCTATTTTTGAAACATATTTTGTTCCTTCTTTGCAATTGTTGAAACAAGATCTGACTTTAAAGAGTTTAGGAGAAAGTTATATTTTTAGTGCATGTGGTTTTATTATGCTTTATATGCCCGATTCAGCTTATGATCCTGCTGCGGTTGATCATATCCTTTACAATGATTTTATACAATTACAAAATGTTATTGGTAATATTAGAGAAGCATTTATTGTTGGTAGAGAAAATTATTTTGGTGATGGAAAAATTTTGGCTGATGATTATTTACCTGAAATTCCTCAGAATAATATTAATGAAGTCCCTAGAGTTTTTCGTGACTCTGAGCCAACTGAAAGATTGTTTGAAGAATGGCAGATATTCTTCACTTCTTATATCGATAAGCAGCATATTAACTTTTTATTAAGAACAGCAAGTGAACTCACCGATAAAGCTGATGCACAAATTAATAACTTTACGAAAAATGCAACCCATTTTATACTTCGACTGAAAGAAAATCATATGAAATTTTCTGATTTGAACGATATATTAATTGGTTTCATTTACTCTTTAAAACTTGGTATTCATTTATTACATTATGGTCATAATACTGCTAATACTTCATCACCTTCTTTGTTATGGAGTTCTGATGCAACTGTTATCTATTCTCCTCATAAACTTGAAAATATTTTTGAGCATGTTCAAACTTTTACCAAGAAATGTTCAGTCAATGATTACAATGTTGAAAGTATCTGCTCATATTTATTATTATTATTCAAAATATATAAAAATCCAAGACGTGTCGAAAAAGAAAATGATACTTTTAATAAGGTTTTGATGACATTATATTACAGATGGTCTTTAAGGACGTTGAAGCAAAAAGAAAAAGAATCTACAGAAAGCGGTGTTTTTAAATATGAAGATCCAACAATGGATGCAGAAGCTGATTTTAAAAAATTGTTTCCAGACTCCGATGATGTTATTGATGTTACTGCCAGTGAGACGCATTCTTCTGAGCAGGATCTTAATGAAATGTATTATATTATTGCGAAAGCATATGTTACTTATTTTAAACCAGATCTTATCACTTCCTTTGATGATATTTCCAAAAATGCAATTTCCGCTTTTAACTCATTACAGAAGATAATTACTATTTCGGGTAATAATAGAAATAAGGGTTCAATATTAGTCTTTATTTTATCATTATTGAAAGATTCTTATAACAAATTTACAAACATCAAATCATCATCTGAAATTGACTTTTATCGAGGTTACGATTTTGCTCAAACAAGAGCTGCTGGTAAAGTCATACGAAATGTCCAAATTTCTGTTGCAGAATTACTGAAAAAATGGCCCGAACATGCTACTTTATCCGAATTGTTCAGAATTTCTACCGAATTTTTGGAATATCCAGCATCAACACCAATTTTTAGATTGCTATCCAAAGTCGAGCAGATTTTCACATTTATAGCAGAATGGGAAAAGTATGCCCATTCAGGTGTTTCTTTGAATGATCACTATAAATCTGTTTCTGGTTTGATTGTTTCTTGGAGACAGTTAGAATTAGCTTCTTGGAAACAAGTTTTTGTTAACGAAGAAAATAATATCGAAAAGAGTATTGGCAAATGGTGGTTTTATTTGTTTGAAAGTATCATTTTGCCTACAATGAATGATCAAGTTTTTGATGAAGAAATTGAAATTAAAGTTATTGCTGCTATTAATATTTTTATTTCTCAGGCTACATACGGAGAATTTTCCTACAGGCTAGATCTTATTAGTGCATTTGCTTCACATGTTAAACAACTTACACCACTCTCTTCAATCAATAATTCGTTGTTAAATATTGTTAACTTTTACAAACAATTTATTTCTCAAATTAATGAATCAATTGCAGCAACGAAAAAAGATTTGGAGAAAAAGGTTAACGAAGTCATTTTATTAGCAAGTTGGAAAGACGTTAATATTGATGCGTTGAAACAAAGTTCTCGTCGTTCTCATCACAAATTATATTCGATCATTAGGAAATATCGTGACTGTTTAGTGAGACCTGTTAAACCTTTGATTGAGGCAGGCCTATCTTTTTCTGTTAAATCGCAAAGTGAAAAATCAACAATTCAAAAGAGATTTATAACATTACCTGAAGATGTTAAGTTAATTGAACAACTTTGTTCTGAAGTTAAACCATGGAATAGCAGAGTCGCAAGATTAAAAAATATTTCTCAGGTTGAAAAGAATATGAATTTATATGTAAACGAAATTGGTGCCATTGAATCAAGAAGTTTACATGAATATGCTAAGGAAATTTTTGGGGAAGCTGATAGATTAAGAAAAGAAACTCCAAGTATTTATACTAAAGAAAAGAAAAAATTGATTGCTTCGTTGAAAACAGAAAAATACAAATTAATGAGTAATACAATTACAGATTTGAAAACTATGGGTTTGAAACTACATATGACCCTTGATATTCAAAAGGCACTTCCATCTTCTACTGCAATTTTAGCAACTTCAAAATCCTTGGAAAATACCTCTTTCAGGGGTTGTGATGCTTACTTTTTCAGAATGTTAGATCTACTTCCAAGGTTACGTTTAGCCGTTTCTGAAGTCCACACGGATATTCCACCTGCAGATGCTCAAAAGTGTTTAACTGCATCTGAACATTTATTATTCAATTTATTGAAGAATAGGACAGTACTTTTTAAATTTGACCAATTTAATAGTTCCTTAAGTGAAATCTTATCTAACTTGGAAACATTTACCACCACTTCTGAGAATAAATTGATTCCTGCTTCTCAACTTGAAAGAATTAAGTTGTGCAAAAATGATTTCCGTTATTTTATCCAACATACTCCGGTCGTGTTAGACTACGCTATTGAATCATTGCAGAACTCTTCTGAATTTACTACAAAATCCTACAATATGTCTGTCTTTATTAATGCAAAATCTTTTATGAAGAAATATTCAGTTTCCGAACACGAGCTCATAGGTTCTATTGATCAATCTCAATTTCAGGAATTATTAGTCTTCTACAATACGTTAGTTGATAATTTGAATGAATGGAAATCTACAAACCTTGAAGTTAAATTTGTTGCTGATTTTGTACTCGATTGGTTGGTTAATCAATCATATAAGTTAAGTACCCAAAGTGTTGAATTGAATAAGTTTGATTCCCTGGATAACTTAGAATTTGCTTTGCGTGAACTATTTAATTCTATTTTAGTTTCTGTTCAACGGATTCACAAGTTTAATTTCAAAGACGAAGAACTTAATAATAATGATGAAAACGATGCAGAAGATGATGAATCGAATTGGTTGATAAAGGAACAGAAGAAATTGAACAAGTTTGTTGATTTACTTTATCCAGTTACTATCTTGAAAAGATTGAATAAATGTCTGGAACTTTTACAATTGATTGAATATTCTGAACATGAAAGCAGACTTGCATCTGCTATGTTGGAACATACCCTACCAATTGTTCAACATTATTTCAATCTTGTTCAGATAATTCAAGCAAAATTACATGATAATTACATTGATATTTCAAGAGGCTGTTATGAATTATCTACGGTTTTGTTTAATATTTGTTCTAAAGGTTTCTGTCAACCAGAACCGCCAACTGATGAAAAGGAGGATAACAATTTAAAGGATGGTACCGGTTTAGGTGATGGAGAAGGTGCCGAGAATAATTCTAATGATGTGGAGGATGATGAAGATTTAAGTGAGCAAGCTCAACAACCTAACGAAGATAAAGATAAAGATGATAAAGAAGAAGATGAAAATGATGATGCTGTTGATATTAAAGGTGATATGGCTGGTGATCTTGAAAATTTATCAGATCAAGAAAATGAAGATGATGATGACGAGGAAGAAAAAGACGAAGAAGAATTAGATGAAGAAATTGATGATTTGGACGATATGGATCCAAATGCTGTTGATGATAAGATGTGGGATGAAGAAGCATCATCTAATTCAAAAGAAAAAGAATCTGAAAACATGCCTGATAATTCTGAAGAAAACAACGATATGGAAGCAATGGAAGAAGATGCAAAAGAAAATGAGTCAAAAGAGAACAATACTAACGATCAGGATAAAAATGATGATGATAATAATGGTGAAGAAGAAAAAGAGAACGATGAAGGTGCTGAAGAGGAAGAAGATGTAGGTGAGCAGGAAGATGAAGTTAAGAATGAAGAAAATGATCAATTTGATAATACTGCTCCTGAAGCAAATGCATTAGACCTTCCAGAAGATATGAATTTAGATTCTGAAGGTGATGAGTCCGAGGGTGATGAAGAAAACGATGATAGGTTTGATGATAATTTGGACGATAATGAAGCTGATATTAAAGATGACGACGAAGAGATTGACGAAAAGGCCGATGTTGAAATGGATAAGGAGGAAAATGAAGGCGATGAAGAAACTGGAGAAGTTGAAGGTGCTCCTGCGGATGACAGTGAAGGTGATGAAGATAATGAAGACAATGAAGGAGAGACAGAAGCCGATAACATGGAAGTTGACAATGAAGAAATTAATGAAGATGCAGGTGAAGAATCTGAGCAAGAATTGAAGGATGGCGCAGAGGAAAATGAAGATGATTCAAAAGATAAAAATGAAAACGACGATGATGTAAAACAAGAGGAAATTGAGGGATTAGAAGGCACTGAATCTGGTGCAAATGACGTTGAAGATGATTCCGCAGTTAAACAGCAATCTGGTATTAAATCTGAAGGTGCAGATGCAGATGCAAATGAAGAAAATGAGAATATTGGTGCTAGTAATGGTGGTGCAGATTTCCAAAACGAAGAGAAGGAAAATGCTAACGAAGATGAAAAAACCAATGAACAAAATGAATCATCAAGAGACCAAGCAGCTGAATCTATGAAACAATTAGGTGATTCTTTGAAAGAATTTTATAGAAGAAGACAAGAGATTAAGGAAGCAACAGATGATGATCTGGTTGATCAAAAGGCAGGTGAACGCCCTGATGAATTCCAGCACTTAGAAGGTGATAATGCTGATAACGATACACAGGCGTTAGGTGCGGCTAACAAGGATCAAGTTCAAACTATTGACGATAATATGGAAATTGATGACGAAGAAGAGGAAAATTTCAAGGAAAATAATACAATTGATGATATAGATGAAGGCCATGCAGATAATAATGAAAAGAATAATGAAGATATTGATATGCATAATAATGATATGAACGAAGATAATTTTGTCGGTGAAAAGCGATCAGGATTTATGTCAGAAAGAAATAGAGAAATCGATGAATTACCTACGAATATGAATATGGAAATTGATTCTGAATCAGAGGATGAAAGTTTTGAATATGAACTTGGTAATAAAAATAATAAATCTGACACTGATATGAGAAGTTATGAAGAAGCCGAAGAGTTATGGAGGAAAGCCGATGAAGCTACTAGAGATCTAACGTCGTCATTATGTGAACAATTACGGTTGATTTTAGAACCTACGTTATCAACTAAATTGAAGGGGGATTATAAGACAGGTAAAAGATTGAATATGAAGAGAATTATTCCTTATATTGCATCTCAATTCAGGAAAGATAAAATCTGGATGAGAAGAACAAAGCCAAGTAAGAGACAGTATCAAATCATGATTTCATTAGATGATTCTAAATCAATGTCAGAATCACATGCTGTTGATATTGCATTTGAATCTGTTGCATTGGTTTCTAAAGCATTATCACAATTAGAATCAGGTCAATTATCAATTATGAAATTTGGTACTGATTCTGAAGTCGTTCATCCATTTGAAAAACAGTTTGGCAATAATTCAGGTGTAAACATTTTCCGTGAATTTAAATTTGATGATACAAGAACTGACATTAAGAAACTAGTCTCAAAATCTTTACGAGTTTTCAATGAAGCTAGAGCATTTGGTGATTCAGATTTGTGGCAACTTGAGATTGTCTTATCTGATGGTGTTTGTGAAGATCATGAGACAATTCAAAGATTGGTAAGAAAAGCAAGAGAAGAAAAGGTTATGATTGTCTTTGTTATTATTGATGGATTAAACAGTAAAGAATCTATTTTAGATATGAGTCAAGCAAGTTATACAACAGATGAAGGCGGTCAAATGAAACTACAGGTTAATAAGTATTTGGATACATTTCCTTTTGAATTTTATGTTGTGGTTCATCATATTAATGAACTACCAGAGATGTTATCTTTGATTCTAAGACAATATTTCACAGAATTAGCATCATCATAATTGCCATTGGCAGTTTTTCTTATTTAGATTAGTATTGTTTATATTAGATCACTACTACTATTATTATTATTATTATTATAATTATTATTATTATGATTATTATTATTATTATATTTTTATCTATATATATATTATAGAAAATTATCTTATTTTATAAATTTATATTATATTAAATTATACTTTTTACTTGAAATATTTATAGACAGATTATTTAAGATGAATGAACAGGATTATTGTCATGTTTCCCATCGCGTAATCCTTCCTTAAATGTTGGTTTTCTTTTTTTTAAATTTTTCCATGCCAATTTTCAGTTGTCCAAATATGGCTTATTAAAAGTGAGTCTTTCCTAAATTCGCTGTTAGTTCCCGTTTAACTTGAAACACTCCACCTCTACCGAAAAGAGACCAAAATTGAAAATTTTAAAACACGCGACAGGTGTGTCATAATTTTAAAATTGAGGAAGTCAATACCGAAAATGCTTTTCTAGAAAAAAATAATCCGTTTTCTGCAAGTACTCAAAGTTAAAGATATCCGTTAACAGAAACTACAAACGAAAATACTTACTCTGGCGAGTTACGCGGCAAAGGAGATGATTACCGGATTTGGTAATTATGAAATTTAGCGTTAAAACTGTTAGTAGTCCGGGAAAGCTTTCTGTTTTGTATTGTTTTTTTTTGTGGCATAATGTATACAAAGTTTTCCATGATGAGTCGAAAGTGTTGAAGTGACAAAAGTTTTCACTGGGCTTGTAGTTTCTTCTGAATTAACGATTGCAGTTTCTTTTAAAATTTTGTTTTCAATATTAGATCAAAGACTGATTAGAAGAAACTGAACCAAAATTATATAATATGACAAATTACCGTGAATATCAAAGGATTATAAAGTTATCCGGTAACGCAAACAGAAAAGCCAAATTAAGTAACACGGTTAATAATGCTTGTGTCCATGATAACTCATTAGCCATTTCTGCATCTGATGCAGCTATTAAAATTTCAAATTCTCAATCTTCATTAAATAATACCGATTGTTGTCAAATTACGAAACAGAAAAAAAAAATTACAAGAACCAAAACTGGTTGTTTTTGTTGTAGAAGAAGAAAGAAGAAGTGTGATGAAAGAAAGCCAGCTTGTTCAGGTTGCTTGAGGAATAACCTTGAATGTGTTTATCCTACTGAAGAAGAACTAAAAGTTTTGACATCCTCATCATCCTCATCATCATCCTCGTCATCATCATCATCTCGAAAATTAAAAAAATCTGAAGATTCATTCGGTAAATATGCAGCAACAGTTTTATCTGAAATGAAAACCAATAAAAATTGTATTATTAATTCACAAAATATAAAGGTTCTTACAAATACACCACCTTCTCCATCTCAACCTGGTTTATGTCCTCCAAGTTCAAACCATTCAAGTGATGACGAGTCTCCACTATCATCACCAAATATTAAACCTTCTCATTATACCCTTGCTACATCACACGAATCACAAATTCCATTTTTAAGTATTAATAACATTGATTATAAATCAGGTTCTTTATCTCATTTTGATTCAAAACCCACAAGGCACATTTCAGTTAAAAGTTTGCTTAATTAGTCTCTTTTTCTCCATGATATCTATCTGTTACTACTACGTCGTTGTTAATACTTTTCTAAATTGATGAAAATGAAGTTGGCTATCTTTTTGTAAATCCTGAGATAACTGCTCATTTTCCAGTACTTTATATTACTCTTGGTTTTTCCTGCTTTTGTTTTTTTAATGATTGTTTATATTATGTATTTTTATTTAAAATTTGAATTAAATTGATATACAACTATAAATTTCGTTCAACTTCTAATTCAAAACTATTATTATTATTATTCGTATTCCTTTCTTTATCGATTAATATTATACAATTTTTATATAGCTAACAATGTTTCGAAACTTAAAAAATCATTATCCAGTTTTTTTCTTCTTATAATCTGCTAAACTAAACTTCTTAACAATTTTAGGTTTTTCTTCAACACGGATTTCATTTCCAGCACCTGGTGTAGTTCCTCGGAATTCTTTATTATTATTTATCACAGATGAATCCTGTTGAATTGTATCCAATTTTTGCAATATTCTAGCATTAACTTCAATAGGCACTGGCAAATTAACGTCTAACTCATCGAATGAATGAATTTCATTTTTTGGATTACTTGTTGTGATTTCAATAGAACTGTTAATATTTGAATATTTTTTAATCAATTCAAACTTTTTAGGCAATATATGAAGTTTATATAAACTTGTCTTAGATTTAGGTTTAAATTTAAAATCTTCATTAATATTATTGAGATTGTTATTACTATTTTCACGATCACTTAAAATTATCTCATTAGTTGGATTACTATCAAATTCTCCAATTGAATTATTAGTTTCATTGATTTGTGTCTGTTCAATTGTTAAAGAAGTTGAATTAATTAATGGATTATCGGAATTATCCTTGGAAATTTGATTTAAGATTTTATCTATTCTGTGCTGATACCTAGTGTTAATAGGTATATATTTTTGATTCGGAGTTGGTGATAAATTTGAAATATTATTTTTTCTCGTATTTCTTTGTAAATATGCTGAGGATTTTTTAATTTTATTAATAATACACTCTGATGTCAAACACGCACAATCTGTTAAATCCAAAATTGATTGAATTGAATTAATTAAAGTCATTTTTAAATCACTTGTCAAAGAATCAAATGTGTCGGAATTATTTATTATTTTTAATATTGGATGTTCATTATCCCATTCCCATGGTAATGTTATTTCCTGATCGATTTTAATTTCTTTAATTGAAAAAATTCCAAATCCAATTTCGTTTTTATTAATAAATATTGTTCTGATCTCCGAATTTGGTTTACATGATTTCCTTATAAACCTTGTATAATTTCCTAATCCTCTTTCATCTATTATAATTGGTAAGTCTGGATGAAAAAAAACATTCGGTTTAGGGCATCCTAACAACCAATATTTATTGATTTTATCAAGCATATAATTTTGTTTTGTATCAATTTCACCACTTAATAATGATATACAATTATTTTCCTTTATTGTTTTATTTGTATACAAGCCAAGTTTTGAAATTCCTGTGAATTTGACTTTAACATTTTCTGCTGCACTTTTAATATTTAAATTATTCGTATTTAATAAAATTTTATTAAAATTCGGTTTATCAATTTTTAAAACCGAATTGTTTTGTTTTAAAATTTCTGGTAATTGATTAAATAAAGACTTAATCGGTGAACTTTTAAATACAAAATAATCAATTGGATAATATAAAGTTTTATATTTATCGATTCCTATCACTTCCGTTAAATTATCATCAACTTTTCTTTTCTTGAATTGAGCAGCTCCAATATTTTTCTTAACATCTTTAGTAGTTTCCTTCGTTTGATTTTTACGTTTTTGTGATCTTTCTTCTCTTAAATAATTTTCCTGAAGTTTTTTAGCCCTTGAAACATCAACATGTAAATTTTCATTACATAAATTACATTGGAAATCATCAGGTGTATCAGTAATTGATTCAAATCCCATACAAATTAAATGTTGCCATCTAAAACATTTATCACACTGAATTGTTAAACCATCATCGTGATCATATTCACAAACACAACTAATTATACCAGCATCAGGTCCAACTGCATATGATGGTAATTCGTTCTTATTCTTATTCTTATTCTTATTCTTATTCTTATTCTCTTCTTTTATTTTATTATTATTGGTTTTCTTATTTCTATTATTATCATTTAAATTCTGTTCCTCAATTTTAACAGAAATATTTTCATTAGTTGTTTTGTTTTGTATATTATTATTTTCATTTGATAAATGAATTGGCTCATCCAATCTTCTTTCAGGTTCTATATTATCTATTAACTGATTATCATTAGTTGATTTATGCAATATTGGTAATGGAGTTGCAGCAGCAGCAGCTAATGCAGCAGCTGCAACGATTGCTTTATTGTTAGTATTGTTACCGCTAGCTAAAGCAGCAGATGCAGGACCTGGAGATTTTGTTATTGAATCAATTCTCATTGTATTTGAATGTTCTCTTGATACTGATGAATCTCGTCGATCCATTTGGTTAGAAGATATTGAAGATACGGATGATGATTTTGATTTGGAGACAGAAGGTAATAGAACGTTGGAATTCTTAGAGTGTTGTACTTTTGATTCAGTATTTTTTATTTCAGATGTTGCTGTTTTTGTTGTAATAGTTGGAGTAGCTGAGTCTTTATTCAGCTTTTGAGACTGTGTTGAAAATAACATTAACAAATCAGCAGCTTCATCATCTTGTTGGTTATCAACGGATTTAGGAATGTTTGAATCAGACATAATTTATCAGCGATATAGTCGTTCAAGCTGATCCTAATTCAATAGCACTAATATATCTGTATCTTTCCTATGCGAAAGAAAGGAAAATTTATGATAGGGACAATAAATTCCCAACTGTGTAGATGAATTGGATATATATCCTTTGATTTATTAAATGATAACCACCTGTGATAAAAGGATGTTTTCTATTCGTATGAAAGAAATATAAGGATTAATTTATAGAAATGATAAACGATCGTTCAAATCGTTTAATTCGTACATTATCGTAAAAAAAGAAAAATACTTGAAATGTTTTAAAACGTCGATCGACGTAAAATGTTATTTTATCTGGTGTAAGGATGTAATCGGTTTATGAATTTTTTTTTTGTGGAAATTTCTAGTTTTCCTCTATTTGAAAGAACATTGATTATATTTTGATACATGATACTTGAAAAATGTTCCGTAATAATGAAATAAGACAAAATATTTCGAAATATCCTTATATTGAAGCAATAAGGCATTATGGCACATAGATTATTGGCGCAAGTGGTTGTTACGGGTGCAAGAGTTTTCGGTAGGGCATTTACTGAAGCGTACAAAGAGGCAGCTGCTGCAACTACTGCTCAACAAGCTCAAAAAGGATCAGGCAAAGATACAAAGAAGACAAGCTCTGCTTCAAGAGATGGAGATTTGGGTCTTGATGAAGCATGCAAAATTTTAGATGTGGATTTAAGTGGATTAACATTAGACAAAGCACAAAAAAAATATGATTATTTATTTGATATTAATTCAAAGGAAAAAGGTGGTTCATTTTATATCCAATCTAAAGTGTATAGATCTATGGAAAGAATTAAAAATGAGTTACAATATTTAGAAGAATATCAGAAGGCTAAAGAAGGTAAAACAGAAGAAACTAATACTAGTCAGGATTCTAAAGATTCTAGTTCTGATAACAAAACAACGTGAAACCGTTGAATTTACTAATTTAAATACCTAGCATCTGTATATATAAAATAAAAGACTAATAATATAAAATATTAAGATATCAATCAATCAATTATTTTTATACTTAAATGATATAATTCACGAAAACAAATATAATGCATTAAAATTTACTATTCATATACATATATATTATCTTAATCTAATCTAATTTAGGAACACAGTTAGTCGGATGAATGCAAGATAAATTCTTAATAAGAATAAATCTACTACCATACATCAAAAGTCTAAAACTAACGCCCTCCAGTATATCTAAGAACCTGAAACGAAATATTAGCCGTGACCAGGGTGTTAAGCTAGTCGACAAATATTTAGCTGAACTTGACGTCAATCGGAATGCCCTAAGACAGCAACAACGGCTGAATGATTGACTATCAAATGGTTCTATTATGGAGGGTACGTATACCCTCCTGAAATTATACGTATTAGTATAACCTCTACTGATGTAGGTTCTGAAATAGAACAAAGAAAACGTGTAGGTGTATGTACAAGCAATAGTTGAAAATTTAATGGGAAACGACCTCCTTTTATACGCACAAACTTTCCAAATTTGAAAAAAAAAAAGAAAAAGAAAAAGAAAAAAAAATCTTGTGCTTTATTAAGGATCACCGATCAGCCCTAACATAGGGTTTCTTAGTTTGGAGTTGATGTTAGACTCCAATCATATTAAATAATTGATCTTCTTGTTGTTCGGCATCTCCTAGTTGCACAACGGTACCAAGAATAGGTAGATCTGCAAGGATTTCCTTAGTTTCAGAGCTAGATTCATCAATGTGGCTATTGTAAACAGGTTTAACTAATGTCTTGTTGAAACTATCAAAATCATACACATTTTTAACATCTTTTTGGAATTGTTGTAACTTTTCTTGATTAACCTTGTTTTGAAATTCAGCAACTTCATCATCATCTGAAATGTTCTCAAATAATCCACCGTCTTCCACCTTGTCTTGAAACACAACTTCACCATTTTGAATTGTCATATTCATAACAGTAGCTCCACGTCCTGAACGTTGATTTTCTTTCTCTTGTATTTTCTTTTGTAATTTCTGCTGTCTTTTAAATTGTAAAATTCTTTCAACAGGAGATGCCCATAAACTACCGCCACCAGTAGGTAATTCAAAATCAGATGCATGATCAATAATTTTTGTACGTTCAGCACCATCTTCTTGAAAGTTTAATAACATCGCTAACCTTTCTTCTGCTTTAATTAACTCATCATCTTTTTTATGAATAGAATTATAATATTCTAAATCTTTCTTAGTTTGATCAATCATTTCCTTTTCTTGTTTCATAGCTTCTTCTAATTCTCTTTTTTCTTTATTTTGCTGTTCAATCTGTTTTACAAATTGTTCTTGTACTTTAAAATTATTTTGTCCAGTTGTATTAAGTGAAATCTTAATAACATTTTTCTTTTTATTTTTAAAAGATTCCTTAGGTACATTATCAATTTTGCTTGCTTCCTTTTCTAAATCATCCTTTTCTTTATTAATTATATCCAGCATCTGCATTTTTTCTTCAGATGAAATCAATGAATGTCCACAAAAAGAACATGGCTGAAAACCTTCTTTCATGCAAATAATTTTTCCACAGTTTAAACAATTTGGATACATTTCATATAAAGGATGTCTTGTTGCATTACAATTACAGATTCTTATATCATCATCTTTAGTGGTAGAATTCTCAATTTCAAGCTGTAATAAAACATCATCTAAGTCTTGAATGTTATCTAATTTCTTCTTAACTTCTTTATTCTTAATCTTTTGTGTTTCAATAGTTGTAGGTTTCATATCAAACATTTCAGATGTTGTTGCACCTTTTTTAGTATTATTTGACATTCGCCCTTTAGAATTATTATTCTCCATTTTAGAAGCAGGAACAGTTTTAATTAACCTAATTCCCGATGACTTTGGTTTTTGTTTAGCTGGAGGTTTGCTAACAGTTGGTTTAGATATAGACTGAGGAATAGGTTTTGAATCAAACGTTTTCACTGATGGTGATTTTATTTCTTCAATTGATCCAAACAACATATCACAAAATTTAGAAACAAATTGAAATGTTAAATCGGATTCTCCTAAGATGTCTAAAAAATGGTTACTTATAGCTTCTCTAGTTTTGAAGTTATTTAATGTATATGTAACCATTTCGTCGATTGATTGTTCATCTAATGGGATAATTTTTATTATTGACTCATATGCAAAATTTTTAATTTGTTTTAGACTATAAGACATTTTATCAACATTCAAAACTGCCGTTTCTGTTTTCAATTATAAAAATGATTAAACTTCAAGCAATTGATAGTTAAATTGCATATCCTAGTTACTATATTATTATAGTGTATACCTGTATAGTATGAAACATGGAATTTTGAATCTCAATCACAATAAAAAGCGGATCAAAATATGAAAAATTAAAATTAAATGGAAAAAGAAAATTGAAAAAATAAACCGTTATTTTTTCTATTTTACATGTCCTTTTTTTATACCAAATTAAAATATAAATCGAAAAGCATTAGTAATACAATGGCACCAGAACAAGAGGAGAGGCAGTTGCAAGAGGCCTTAGTAAAACTTCAAAGTCAAATTGATGAGCAAAAAAAATTAGTCCAGAAAATGCTTTCAGTAAAACAACAACGAATAGAAAATGAAAAGAAAAAACTTTTACAATTACAATCAATAGTTTCACAACAAAATCACATTGAAGCAAAAGAAAAGAAACGAAAGGAAAATAATAAGAATACTATAATACGTATACTTCCAAGCGCAGCCCTGAAAGACTTTGACGAGAATACTATGATGCATACAGTTCCAAGTTTGACTTTAAAAGATAATATAAAAAATGATTCAATACATAAAATCCCAAGTTTAGTTCTCAAAGAAAATCTAAATATTTCACATAATTCAAAAGTTAGTAAACCAACTAAACAAACTTCAAAAAAATCATCAAAACAAAATCATAAAGAGATAATAGCACAAAATGCATTTGCAAAGAAAATAATTAATAAAAGATCCAAATTTTATTACAAAAATAGATTTTTCTTTAGTGGATATAAATTTTTGCTTGTTTTTGATGACACGAAGCTCATGCTTGTTTCGACTAATCATGAGATTACTAAGAAGCCTCTTACAAATGCCGATCCATTACCATTGTTTATTACTTATAAAGGAAAAACTTATATAAAAACTTCAACAGGTGATTACCAACTTGAAAATTTAAACAAAAGGTAAAGTAATTTTTTTTTTCAGATTGTTATTATGGTCAATTTATTTTTCTAATACTAACATTTTATCTATTAAATTCATTTTTTCTATAATGCATTGGTTTTCCCTTTTCATTTTTTACAGAAATTTAAACGATAAACAAGAATCTAAAAGTCCATGTGTGTTTTACACGAAATCAGGTAACTGCACAAGACCGAAATGCATGTTTAGTCATATACCTGAAAGAGTTGCATTATGTCCAACATTACAACAAAATTCAAAACATAAATGTTTAAATAAGGTTTGTCATTATTCTCATAATCCATCACAATTTAATTCTCCAAGTTGTAAATTTTTTCAAGTTGGTGAATGTAAAAATGAGAACTGCATTTTCACACATAAAAAGGAAAATGAAAAATCACCAATTTGTAGAGAATTTGCCTATCTTGGATATTGTGATGAAGGATTAAATTGTAAATTTTTACATAATTTTCAATGTCCAGATTTAAAAGAATATGGACGTTGTATGGTTGGAAAAAAATGTACTTGTCTACATAATTCCAAAATGATAGAATCAATTAATGATCAACAACACCGACAACAAGTCAGAAATACTGATAATGACAGAGTCATTCAAATTGTTTATGATAAAAATTCTGATGATGAAAATAATAGTGATAGTTCATATGATTCAGATTACAATGTAGAATTTATTGTTGGACCAACGGATGCCAATAATGAATTAAATTCTAATATGGATTATGTAAAAATTTAATTATCTAGTACTTTTTTTTATTATGTATATTTAGGTATTTATATAGAGAACAGTAGCAATGTTAAATATTCATAAAGTACTTAGTGACCAAATGTGGTATAAATTTATCTTAAAGTATTAATTATGATGATTAACCTTAAACTCATCATCCAATGCATAATTTATTTCATCAATTAAATCATAGTTACCTTGTTCGTCGTTTTTAACTGAAACATCAACATTTTCAATCTTCCTTAGGTCTTGAGATTCTTGTAAAAATGCCTGTACCTTATTGAACTCCATAGGAAGAATAACATTTTGATATAATTCAAATTCGTCGCTGTCATCATCTTCATCATCATCATCCTCTTCATCAGATTGATTATTATCATTTTGTTCAACAATCTCAATATTTTCAATTGGTAAATTTTCATCAATATCCTTTTCATTATAAAATGTATCTATAGTTTCAAATTCTAATAAATTTTCATCCATTGGATATATATCAATGAGATCAGATATTGATTGTATTATATCTTTATTTATATTTTTATTATTATTCGTATTAATAGTATTATTGGAACAAATTCTCTTTTTTTCAATTGTCACATTATTAGTACTTGCATTTGAGAGCAGCAGATTTGACGTATTAATAATATCAAATTTATTTTGGATACCTAATCCTGGTTGTATTTTAATCATATTTGAAGATAATGATGGAACATTCAGTTCTTGAAAATTATAATTATTATAGATATTATTATCAGTCTTTTGAGTTTTCGTTGGTGAAATGCCGGCAAACATTAAAGAACTATTAATATGAGAATCTTTTATATTATTCTCATTTAAATAATTATTATTTATAATAATAGGATCAATTGTAAGATCATTTTCCTTTTGATTTTCTAAAATATTAATAGAATTTTTAAAATAAGAAGAATTGAATAGGTCATAAGCTGATGCTCTATTATTTGGGTCCCAAGTTAAACACGATTTAACCATTTGAAAAAAATTTATTTGCTCTTGAAAATCAAAATCATTTCTTTTAATTAAATTTTCCAATCTATAACCAAAATGTTTTGGAAACATTAAACCCAATTTAATAGCTAAATTATTTGCATCATTCCAAAATCCACCAAATGGTTGCATTGATAAATAACTATAACCATAATTATTAAAATTTACGTTATTTTGTAATGTTGTTAAATAAAATGATTTATTTGGATTACCTAAAAAATCCATAATTTTACAACATTGATCTAATTCATTCTTTCCAGGAAATAAAGGTTGAAAAATTGCACATTCAACAGCAACACAACCAAAAGCCCAAATATCAATTGGAAAAGAATAATGATCTTGTCTGAACAAAATTTCTGGTGATCTATACCATCTTGTTGAAACATAAGCCGTGAATTGTTTTTTATTTGATGAATGTCTTGCAAGACCATAATCTGCAAGTTTAATAATATAAGAATTTGAACTTTGATTTGTTGGAATATTTTTTCTTGAACCAAAATAATTTAAGTTTTGCATAACTAAAATATTTTCAGGTTTAACATCTCTATGAAAGAATAAATGCTTATGAATATGTAAAATTGCACCTAATAATTGTGATAAAATACTTTTTAAAGTTTTAGGAGAAAAAACTGTTCCACGTCTTGCTTTCATTAATTGATATAAATTTTGATCCATATTTTCCATAACTATATTTAATTTTAAATGAGTTTTGTCAATAAATACATCAATTATTTGAACAAGATTAAAATGTGAATTAACAGAGAAAATAAATTGAATTTCTTTAACTTTTGAATAATCTGAATTTTTTTTCAATTTTTTATTCATTGTTTTAATAGCAACTAAATCATTTGAATATTTATAATTAATAGATAAAGGATTTAATAAAGTACCTGAAAAATTATACATTTCCTTTAATTGAGATTCCATGACATCTTTTTTCATTTTATATAATGAAACATTTCCAAAGCTACCTGATCCCAACTCTGTTATCAATTGGTATCTTGAACTAAATGATTTAACTGGAATTTCATTTCTTTGAAATAAATTTTGTTCTATAATTGTTGAAGAACATACAACCAAGTTTGGTGGTTCTTCCATATACGTTTGCATTTTTAAATTATTAGTTTTGCAAAAAAAAAAGATACATGAATCAATTAAAAAGAATAGAAAAGGATTAAATAAAATAACAAAAATCATTGTAACGATTAAGTTTGAGCCTTGTTGAGCCTTATCCTCCCTGAAATTGTTTATATTACTAATTTCGCTCCCCTTTATTCCTTTTTTCCTCTTCTATCAACATTAAAATTGAGTTGTTCATCTGATAAGCCATACATACCATACCGTTTTTTTCTTTTTAATTTTTTACCTATTTTTAACGTGAGAAAATTACCTATACTGTTGTTTTCTTTAGTAATAATAATTTTAATAGTATTAACAGTCATAAAAATATTTTAGATTAAACAAATTATACAATCTTAACCATGGAAAGGGATTGTACACCGTTAGATTCATTGTTATCACAAAAGATATTAACAATACCCAATTTAAAAGATTTACAGAAGAAAGATAATATAAGTAGAATTTCATTAAGTAGAAGTTTGTGGAAATATATTAATAATGATTTATATACAAATTTTGAAAAGGATATATTACAATTAAAACCAAGTGATTGTCCAATTGTTCAAAAATATTCAAAAATTGAAACATTTCCGATAATTAATAATAATCATTTAGATGAAATTTCGATTTCAACAATTTATATTGATCATCCATTACGTGAGTTTCATAAAAGGTCAATTAAAGATATTGATGAAAATGATTGCAAAGGTATTCAATTAGCAAAGGAACAAATTGATAAAATTGAAACATTACCTGTTCTTATATTTATTCATGGATTAGGTGGACAAGTATCACAATTTGAACCAATATTAAAAGAATTTCGTAATTGTGCAGACATCTTCGGATTTGATTTACCTGGATTTGGTAATTCTAAAAGACCAAGTAGGAATAATGAATTTAAAAATTTAAAATTTTCAAGGTTATCTGAATTTACTGATAAAGAATTAGAAAAATTAGAAGAATCATTAAATAATATGAAAGATGAAGATTTTGAAACTGATAATTTAGTTGAAATTTTATTTCAAATTTTAAATTTTAAATTTCCAAATAGAAGATTTATATTTATAGCACATTCGATGGGGTCACATTTATCTATTAAATTAATTAATAAATTACCAAAAAACAAAGTTGAAACATTAATTATGATTTCACCACCAAATATTAAAGAAAAAAGTATTATAGATAATGATGATTCTAATAAAATTATAAATAGAATACCACTTAGTAGAAGAGTTTTTCTGAATACGTCAAAATATTTCCCTAGATTATTTGATTATTTTAGATTTTTTGATAGATATGGTGGATTATATTCTAAAAGTGTGGAAAGTTTTATTTATAGTGATTTGAATGGTGAAGAAGAAGGTGAAGAAGATGATGATTTATTGAAAAGATTAACACAATTTAGATGGAATTTAGATACTGATTCAATTATTTTTTTAAAATATTTATTTGGATTTAAATGTGTTGATAAGGAAGAATTTTTAAAAATGATTAATAAATTAAATTGCAAAAAATTATTATTATTATGTGGACAATTTGATAAAATTACACCTAATAAAGATTCAATTAATATTAAAAGTTTAATAACTAATAATGATATTATTATATATGAAGAAATACCAAATGCTAATCATTCAATTTTTTTAGATAAACCAAATTTGTTAGCAGGTTCAATTTATAAATTTATTGAGGAATTAAATTTAAATATTAGTTGTACATGGGTTTTACAAATCAAAGCAATTATATCAGGTGATAAATGGGGTTTAAAAAATGAGAATAAATGGAATAAAGTTATAACATTATCAAAACCTATAATTAATGAAATTTCACCTAATAAACCTAAATCATATTTATTAGGTATGAAAACATTAAGACAAACTGATAAAATTCATAATCCACTCAAATTTGAAGAGATGCATCCTGAAATATTTGGTATAATTGATATTGGATCAGATACACCATCATATGAACCATTAGATTTTAAAAGGATCAAATATGTTAAATATAAAACTGAAAGTAAAATTACACCAGATGATATAACAATTGTTAAATTTTTAGAAATTGTTGATAGTTTAATGAAAGATAGGGATAATGAAGAACAATATATTGTGGTTCATTGTCATTATGGACAAAATAGAACAGGATTTTTAATTTGTTGTTATTTAATTGAAAAATTAGGATGGAGTGTTAATGAAGCCACCAACGCATTTGAAATTAGTAAACCACCAGGTATTAAACATGTTCATTTTAAGAATGCATTACATTTACGATATAATGAATAAATTAGAGTAATTAAACAAAAAGATATAGTTAGAATGTTAAAGAAAGAGTATTAATTTGTATAATAATTAAATATAAAAAAATTTAATATAAATAATACAAAAAAACTTAACCCAAGCGGTAGCTAATGTACCTAGAAAGAAATAAAAGATAATCAAATAGTAGTTTATTTGAATAACAACAAATAGAGAATTCAAATACAAAAACACAAATAAGAAATGAAATGAAATTAAATGAAATGAAAATGATAATAGTAATAACCCAGCCAGTAGTAATATAAATTAGTAGTAAAAATTAGAAAAAAATGTGAAAAATGTGAAAATAAATTTTGTATAATAATAATAATAGCAAATAGTAAGTAGTAGTAAGTAATATATGTTAATATGTAAATACATTTATTTTCTTTTCATGTTTGTTTGTTTTTGATGATATGATATGATATGATATGTAGTAATAATGATAACTATCAATAATAAGTAACTTAATTATTTTATATTCTGAATGCATTACCTACACCAAAATAACCATAACAGGGCACATTATCGTTCTTATGAATTATTGTATGTTTAATAGGCATCATAAATGGAATAGTCAAAGCGACCGAAAGATAAGCAAATGCTGCTGTTCTAGATGCTTGTAATGCTCTCATTATTATATTTTTGGTAAAACTGTACTTATACTTTATATACGTTTGTATGTCCGTGTTAACTGGATAATGATTGAATTAATGTTTTTAATTGAGTAGAGAAGGATATGAGAATTGAAATGAAATCAGATAAAATAATTTTTAAAATACAATAAAAATAAGAATAAGAATACTAATATTAATAGGGCTTTTAAGGGTAAAATGGGAGAACGGAGATGTTTGTCTATTTATATAAAAAAAAAAAAAATCAATCAATCAATTAAAAAAATATAAGTGTCATAAGATAAGTTTCTAGTTTCTACATATAATTATTAGTACAAAATGTGGCTCCTTTAAGGTTGTTGGCCTCCCGGAGTTCAAAAATTTGTGGTTTTTTTTGTGTTTTTTTTTTTTATCGTTCGATTTTTATTTTTTTATTTTTTTATTTTTTTATTTTTTTATTTTATTTTCACTCAAACTGTGTTTGTTTGTGTTTGTGTATAATTATTAAATCTTTAAATTAAATTAAATATTAAATAAAATTAATATAAACTGAATCGGAATTGATAACAGACAATATTGACAATATTGACAATATTTGATTAATATAACTATCCAATAAATCTAACTTACATATGCCTTCAATACCTATATCTTTTGACTCTGCACTTCGATCGTTGTCATTACCACGTAGAGATCCATCTTTAGATGATTATTCTACTATAGTATCAACTAATTTAGGACTAACAATAATAGAAATTCAAGGTAATTTAAGTTTGCCAAAATTTAAACCTCAAGGATTGAATTCAAAAGAGGAAGAATTATTTACAAAAACTGAAATCCCTCAACTTTTAAAAGCAATTCATTATAATGATAATATTAAAAAACAACAAAATGATGATAACAACAATGAAGATGAAAACGAAGATGAAGTAGATATTGTTAAATTTGGACGATTGGAAATTGATCAATCATTTAAAAGGGCTACATTGTTTATCAGTACAACTCAAAGATTAGTTGGTACAATTGAAAAAATTGATCCACCTTTAGGATTATTAAAAATTGATCACTCGATATCTAATGATAATAATAAGGATAATCATGATATTAGTGGTGATGATGAAAATAATAATAATAATGAAAAATGTGAAATGTTAGATATCATCAATACAAAGATAATATTTAAACAACGTCCATTACCAATTATGTGATGAAAAAAAAGAATAAATAATAATTAATCGAAAATAATAAATTCAAGTAAAGCATATTTTTTAAAAATTATTTAATCTAATGAATCTTCATATGACACACATTTCCATTATAATATTATTGATTATTGATAAATTCGTATTAAATTTGTTATTATTCAATGAACCATTAATTATCAAAAATAGTACTATTCATTTTAAATAGCATATTAAAGTACAAAGTTTTATTGATTTTATAAGTTCAAGCATATATATTTGTACAATCTTTACTAAATAAAGTTTTTGAATTTAAATTAAAGTAATTAAATATCCATGTTATTTATAATTTTGTTTATCATTTGGTAATTATTTAACTTTTTTTTTCCTTCTTTTTTACCAAGAATTTTTCATAATTTGAAACATTTTTATATATAGTTCCCTAAATATAAAAATGTTAATCGACGTGATAGGTTTTTCAAGATATATTCAAACTTATTTCTATGGGACAAGAAAAAAAAAACGACTTTAGAATTTAATGCATTTTAGTTTAATAAGCAATTATTTTAAGAATATGAATTCGGCTACCGGGTTAATAAAAAAATAAATTTTACGTAAGCAGCACAGCCGTAAGCTAAAATAAGCTCATCAACACTGTCCAAATACTTTCTGTTTTTCACGATTAACTATTTAAAGGTAAATTACTAACTTTATATTATATAAATCCTAATATAATTTAATGATCTCATTGTTTTTTTAATAAATTATTAATGACTTTAAATGTTGAAGGAAGCATTCCAGATATTCCCTCATCACAATCTTTAAGATTAGTTTCTTTTAATATTAATGGTTTCAAAACTTTAAATCATTATCATCCTTGGAATGATTTAAATAATTTATCAGATATTTTTAATTATTTAAAAGCTGATATAATAACATTTCAAGAATTAAAATTACAAAAAGCTGATATTAATAAATCAATTGCTAATATAAATGGTTATCATTCATTTATTTCAATACCTCAAACAAAACGTGGTTATAGTGGTGTTGCCGTTTTTGTTAAATCAAAAATAAATAATAATAATAATGATAATAATCATCATCATCATGATAATTTTATTAAAGTCATTAAAGTTGAAGAAGGAATAACCGGTTATCTTACTGTATTATCAAAAGATAATTTAACTTATAGGAAAATTTGGGAAAAAGATGGTGAATCAAGTTTAGCAATTGGTGGTTATTCTGATAATATTATAGATTGGAAAGAAGGTTTAAAGCTGGATTCTGACGGAAGATGTATATTAATTGAATTAAATAATAATATAATTATTATATCTGTTTATTGTTTAGCTAACTCAATGGGTACAGAGGATGAAGAAATTAAAAGATGTTTATTTTTATCAACTTTATTAAAAAGAGTTGAAAATTTACAAAAGATGGGTAAACATGTAATTATAATGGGTGATATTAATGTTGCACCAAGTTTAATTGATCGTGATGATTCAATAAATATTGGTTTGAAATCAAATAAATTAATTATGCCAACAAAAAATGACAAATCATTATGGTTCGAAAAAATTAACAAAAATGAAGTTTTAAATTTTAGAAATGAAACTTTATCAAGACAAATTTTGAATGATTATTTATATGATTTTAATGAGTTTGATAAAGAAAAAAATAATGAAAAAATATTATTTGATTTAGGTAGATTGAAAAACTTAAATAGACTGAAAATGTATACTTGTTGGAATACATTAAAAAATAATAGACCATTAAATGTTGGTGCAAGGATTGATCTATTTTTAAGTACGTCTGAAATTTCTAAAAATGTGGAAAATTGTGATATTTGGTCATTTCTTTATGGTTCTGATCATTGTCCAATCTTCTGTGACATTAACATATCCAATTTCAACGCTTCTGATATTAAACCAAATATAAAGCATTTTGAAGCTATAAATTATTATGGTTTAGGTACAACCAAAAGCATTGACTCATTTTTTAAATTAAAGTCAAAACCAAGGAATGAGCCCGAAACTACAACTGAAATAAAAAAAACAATGCTGATATCTAAAACAGGAATACAATTGCCTACACCCACGGTTAATAAAAGACCTACAACAGTCCCAATATATACAAGCCGTAAAAAACAAAAGGGTCAGTCAACATTAACTACATTGGTATCACAGATGAAAGAAGCAAAATCTGAATCAACCCTTATTTCAAGTTCATTATTTGTTGCTGAAAGTGAAGATGAAGTCGAAAATGAAGTTGAAAATGAAAATGAAAATGACAATAAAAATTTTAACAAAGATGTTCAGAATAAGAATAAGAATACAAATAAAAATAATTATGATTCTTCGACTAAATCTGATTCAATTAAAAGAACGCTTACATCAAGTTTATTCAATGATATTTTAAATAATGCATCATTAAGTTCAACTCCGCATTGTGATCATCGTGAACCATGTGTTTTACGAACTACTAAAAAAGGTGTCAATGCTGGACGGAAGTTCTGGTGTTGTGCCAAACCATCTAGAAGTGATACATGGATACATCATGATTCTGAAAATGATAACAGTAAAAACCATTCACTTATTGATAATAATAGAGATAATAATAAAAACTTCAGTTGCAGTTTCTTCAAGTGGGCTCAAAAATGAAAAATTAGAATTTTTTTTTTTTTTTTTTTTTTTTACTCTTTTTTTGCTTTTTGATAAATATTTTTTTGTTAACATGAATTTTTTCTTCACGTACTCAGTAATAAGTTTTCTTTAATGATTTTTATTTTTTTGGTATAATTCTAAATTAACAATGACTGAATCAGGCAAACAAGTAAAAGGAGTAGAACCTTTACTTTCAGAAGCTACATTAAAGGAAGTTATTCCTGTTGATCCAGGAAAGGGAAAAAGAGTTGGTGGTAAGAATTGGAAAGTAGAAAAGAAAGCATTCAGAATTAAATCACTAGGTGTTAGTTCATCTTGGAAGAAAAAACAAGAACAACGATTAAAGGAAGCTCAAGATAAGGCTAGATTAAAGGAATTACAAGTTGAAAAAGAATCTGCTCATAAGGCAAGAATTGAAAAAATTAAAGAAAAACGTGAAAAGAAAGCAGAAGAAGAAAGATATGAAAGACTTGCCACTATAATGCATGCAAAGAGGGTAGAAAGACTCAAGAGAAGAGAAAAAAGAAATAAATTATTAAAAGAACGTTAGAAAATTTAGATCAAATAACGAAACTATTTCTTACTAATTTTGCATTTTGTATAATACATTTTTTATAATTATAATAAACGATTAAAATTTAGGTTTGTGAAATTTTACAAGTAGTATAAGTTTTCAATAAGAAAATAAAATCAAATGAATAACAAAAGGAAAAAAAAACTAAAAACTAAAAGAAAAATAAAAATCAATATGTATATGTTATCTGACACCCCTCTTTCCGTTCTCCTAAAAGATCCAGACGAGTTCTTATTAACATAATCGTTCATCTCTCCATCCATTATCACGATCTAAACCTATGGCTGAAATAACAGCAAATGAAATCAAAAATACAGAAGACTATTGAATTCCAATTTTAATATAATATTCAAAATTTTATAAGCAATGTTCACTTCTTCCTAAAAAGAATACGCTGATAAAAAGACATTAAGAAAAACATGTTGTGAATAAAAACTATTCACGATTTCCAAAATATCAATTTAAAAACTAGAACACTGCTTAGTAGATTTAGGGATAGTACAGAAATCTTGGAAAACAAAAGCACATTTGCAGTTTGTAAATCATCTCTCTATCAACTAGCAATAGAGACAGGAACAGCGTACTGTCTATAGGATGGTTTTGGTACAAGAAAAGAAAAAAATTCAAAAAGATAACCATGGGGGTACCAGGTAAGAAATATGTATTAAAATTTGAGGAAATTCTCATCCTTTTATAGTTTCATGTAGAAAAGCGTAAAATATTATGCAGCTGGTGCCAAATGCGGGTTGATTACAAAAAAATTAAAGGGCTTCTATTTTTGAAACGTTAAAGCATTTAGTTCATGAATATATGATACGTTGAACTATTGGGAAATATGAAACATGCAGAATTCAAATAATAAAGAATCAGATGAAAAGTTGACTTTTTTTGATGTTTTGCGTGTAATATCGGGACTTTTATTACTCAATGCACTACTTTCTTATGCATTTACTCAATCCACGATGTGGGGGTATTCCGGTAAATATGTAGACGGTATGTATTTAATCCATCGATTAAAAGGTTCTCCAATCAAAGAATATACTGTCAACACATTATGGCATGATGTGCAGAATTCTGGCCGTTTATTAGTATCAATTAATAGAAAAGTTTATGATGTAACTGCAAGTTATGAAGTCTATAATCCCAAAAGTATAACTTCAAGGTATGGTCTTTTTGTCGGACGTGACTGTACAAGAATATTTGTTAATGGATGTTTTCATGATTTAATTCAGTGTACTTGGAATTTAGAGAATATGAAAATGGATGAATCATATGTAAATACAACAGTTTTAAAATGGGAAAATTTTTACCAACAGCATCCAAAATATTGGCAAGTCGGTTATCTAAACATTTCTGACGATGATCGTGATCCACCTCCTGCGTGTACTAATGGGATACGATATCCTTCATAAATATTTTAAATAAAAAGATTTTTACCAGGTAACTTTTGTACAAAATATTTTATAAACTTAAAAAGACTTAGGAATATAATTTAAAACCATTTTTAATGAAAGAAATGGGGAGAAATGAATAATTTAATAATTGGTCTGATGGTTATAAATGATTGGATAATCATTTTGAAATTAAACCTTTCTTCAACATATTGTTTACAACAGAAAGGATAGAATTGACAGTAGCTTTGGTAATCGATTCATGTGTACCAATACCCCATTGTGATGTACCATCATTCAAAATTCTAATATAAGATGCAGCTTTAGTCTTTGAACCTTGACCAACAGAATGTTCGGAATATTCTTCCACTTCTAATTCAGTCTTAAAGAATTTACCCAATGCATTCAATAATGAAGAAATTGGACCATTACCAGTACCAGAAATATTAAATTGTTCACCATTTAATTCAATTATTGCAAAAACATTAGTAATTTCATCTGATTTCTTGTCATATTTGTAATCAATAATTTTTAAATCATTAACTGCAGAGCAATCAATATTATAAGTATCTTGTAATAAAGCTACAATTTCATCAGCCTTTAATTCACGACCTAATGAATCTGCTTTATCTTGAACCACTTTAGAAAATAAAATTTGCATTTGTCTTGGTAAATCTAAACCAATAGCTCTTTGAATAATCCAAGCTGCACCACCTTTACCAGATTGAGAATTGACTCTAATAACAGCTTCATAACTTCTGCCAATATCTTTTGGATCTAATGGTAAATATGGCATCATCCATCTTGAATCACCGTTTGCTTCTCTCTTTGCTTGTTCAATAAAACCTTTCTTGATAGCGTCTTGATGTGAACCAGAAAATGCACAAACAACTAATGAACCACCATATGGTGCTCTTTCATGAACAGGAATCTTGTTACCCCTTTCAACAACATCAATAACACTTTGAATATCAGAGAAATCTAATTCTGGGGAAACACCATCAGTGTACATATTTAAAGCCACAGTTGTTAAGTCGACATTACCGGTTCTTTCACCATTTCCGAAAAGACAACCTTCAACTCTATCACCACCAGCTAATAAACCTAATTCGATTGCAGCAACACCGCAACCTCTATCATTATGACAATGTAATGAAACAACAACTTTTTCTCTTTCAGAAATATTTCTACAAAAATACTCAACTTGATCTGCATAAACATTTGGACCTGAAACTTCAACAGTTGCTGGTAAATTAAAAATTATTGGATTATCAACAGTTGGTTCCCAAGCAGCTTTGACAGCTTCACAAATTTCTAAAGCAAATTCAGATGGGGTGTCTGAAAAACATTCAGGTGAAAATTGATAAACCCATTTAGTATCTTGTAAAGTTGGGTCATCTTTAGTTAAAGATCTAACTAATTTAGCAGTTTCAACAGCTTTCTCAAGTGCTTCCTTTTGACTCATTTTAAATACAACATCTCTAAACATATCAGAAGTTGCTAAATAAGTATGAACAATAGCAGTTGGAGCACCTTTTAATGCATCAACAGTTCTTCTGATTAAATGTTCCCTTGATTGTACTAAACATTGAATTGCAACATCTGGTGGACAATTTTCAACTGCATATCTGGTAAAATCAAAATCAGTTTGAGATGCAGATGGGAATGAAACTTCAATTTCTTTGAAACCAATTTCAAGTAATTTGTGAAAATATTCTTTCTTTTGTTCCACTGACATTGGATCTGGTAATGATTGATTACCATCCCTTAAATCAGTAGATAACCATCTCGGAGCTTTCTTAATTTCTTTGTCTGGCCAAGTTCTGTCGGATAATTTAATATTTTTAGCTCTGAAATATTTAGATGATGGATCTTTTAACATATTTTTATATGTAAGCCTGGATGCTTCCTGAAGCATAACCATTGTCTTTTTAAACATCATAGTTAGTTTAATTTACGGATGTCTTCTTTAGATAATACTCTGATGTTAGTAACACTAATATATACTTGATATTATAAGTTATAACCCTGTGTAAAATTATCTGAAAAATAATATTCAAGTATCAGGCATGTTGAAGATCTTACCATAATACACTATGCGTCATCTTTGAAAGATTTTCTCCGGTAGCGGGTCCCTCCAACACAAAACTTTTTCAATTTTCCAACTTGGCGTGAAAAATTGTGCCGGTGCAGGAGGAGGATAGAACAATTGTGGCTTGTAGCTTGTAGTTTGTAGCTTGTAACCTTGTAGCTTGTAACCTTGTAGCTTGTAACTGGTAACTTGCAGTACAAATGTGGATTAATACAATATCAAAGTTATCTTGTATTGTCCCTTATATATTTTTTAGTATTAAATAATTTGATTTTTTTAGTTTTAATTCTACAGTTAGTTACTTTTGTTCACTTTTTGTTTACTTTTACTTTTAAATATATAAGAATCTAATTTTCACTTATCTTCTAACTAGATAATTAAATGTGCTTTAATTTTAGTAATGCATTCATTTGATAATCCCACAACGGTTTGTAAATATCCTTCAACTCCACCATAATTGGTATCAAGGTACGATATAATGTTCAGTACCGCAGAGCCCTCAACCTTAAGAGTATTAGCAACACCATCACTTTCAAAGGAGCATTCTCCGGCATGGTAAGTTTGTTTTTTAATTTCTCTAACTTTACTATAATCTTCTATCTGTGAAATTGTCAAACTAGTTAAAACTTCACGAACTGGTTCTAAACCAAATACTGATAGACAATATTCTTGGACAACAGTTAAGGGTTCAACCCCGGCCAGTAATAATAATATTATAGTGAAAAGTCCTGAACTATCTTTACCAAGTCCACAACAAAATAAAATTTTGCTATTAGGGTGATTGTAAATAAATTCGAACGTAGGTTTAAATAACGGGAATACGTGTTGAAGCATATAAATGTAAAGTTTATTAACGTTTGAGTGGTCATTAGATAGTTTTATGATCTCATTTTCAATTGTAGCCAAAAATCTAGCGCTATCAGTTGATTGAAGTTTAACAACATCAATATCTAAATCAATTTCATTGTCTATATTTCTATATTTGGATGAAAGTTCTAAACTAAAGATTTTAGTAACTCCTAATTTTTTCAATGCATTGACGCCCTTTGTGGTAATCTTTGATATATTACCTGATCTGAAGTATTGGTTATATTTCACAATATTACCGTTTTTAGTCATATAACCGCCAATATCTCTAAAGTTAAAAACACCTTCAATGTTTTTAAATCTAGGTAAAAATTCATGAACATTAACATGTTTATCATAAAATCTTTTATTCATTTCTTCCATGCTCATCCAATTTGCAATCTTATCAGCAACTTCGGAATTGTAATTTATTATCCCCAGGTCCTTGATTATAGGTTTGTCGCATGTTTCCCACTCATTTTCAGGAATTTTATCAACACCTCTAAAACAATGATCAGCACCGGGAATTAAGATTAACGTATTTCTTCCAGCCAGTGTATTATTATATTTTGCAGCATCTTCTAATGGAATAACATTTTCTCTTGTTCCATATATTAATAATGTATTTGTTTCTTTGTTAATTTCTCTAACGGTTTCCATATTTAAAACCCCTAAACTATTAGTTTCATTCAATGGAATCCAAACATCACTGTATTTACCATCTTGAAATCCTTTAATATAATGACCACCTTCAACTTCAAAGTTCGGATGTTTTTTCTTGATACTATTTGGTAATCCACTTCCAATATATCTACCTGCACAAGCAACTAAATTTGGAACGAATTTATCTTTATTTGTCAATTGCCAATTAAAAACATCAACAACTCCTCTTGAATGTCCAATTAATGTATCTACAAACAATTTCTTGCCTTCATGACCACCACTCGTTAACCAATTATATACAATATTCATATCTTCAATATCATTTTGCAAGGTACGACCGATTTTACCGGTCTTTGATGAACTTCCACAATTTCGAAAATCAAATCTAATGACATAAAACCCTTGTTCTTTTGACAATTTACGTGCTAATTTTGAATGATAACATGTGTTTTTGTGACCTCCAAGACCATGCATTAACATTGCAGCACGTAAAGTTTCTGGATGGAATTCAGGTTCTGGTTTGCTTAAAATACATGATATAAAAATACTAGATCCTGGGGTGGGTGTTTTCAAAATGAATTCAATTTCATTATCCTGAAGTTTGTAAGTGGACATCTAAATATAATATCCAATATTTTATTATATTCAGTTTCAATATTTATATAAAACTATATGTATTGTCAAAAGTAAATGTATATCAAGAACACGAGTTTCGAAACTTATATTACAAATGATCTTTACAGAGATAATAACGGTCAAGGACTATCGCTCCAAAATATGCAGGGGGTTCAAAAGCAGAAATCATAAATACAAATTATATACGTAATATACATCACATTAACTGTTTTAACCTTTCAATTAAACATTAAAGAAATAAGACCATAAATAAAGGTAATAAATTTACAATAAATATTAAATATACAAGTTTGAATATTTAATTACACAGCATTAGTCTTTTCTTTGAGGGACAATTCACTATCCAAATCCCTACGAAGACATTCTTCTATACTATTTAAACTTGAATCAACATCACTTATTGGCATATTAGACAGTTTAGATACCAATCTTCGGTAACTATTAATAATTTCGGTATTTGATTCTGTCTTAGATTGAATATTAACCAAAATATTGACTGATTTTTTTCTTAAAATTTGTAACCTTGCTAAATCAAATAATTTTAATAAAACGTCATCTGATAAATTTGATTCGAAAGATGAAGAATCAGTTGAATCATTAATTTTAGATAAACTTTCATTTTCGCATTCTTGAACAATTTTAGCTAAATTCATTGCTTGGGTTCTGTCGATTAGTCTTCTTAATAAATCACATTTTTCATCATAATCGTTTTCTAATTCATGAGATTGTAATTCTACTCGTTTAATTGTTTTATTCAAATCACCATCAATTTCATAAACTTGTTTAGCCTTTAATCCAAAAATATTTTCTAATAGATTCTCGATATCATTAGATGTTTTTTCTATATCATTATTCATCTGTTCAACAATTGAATTTAATTCTTTTATATCATCATTTTTTTGTGATATTTCATTATCAAAAGCGCTTGATAATTCGTTTAATTTATCAAAAACTTCCATGTTCATTTGATTCATTTTCATTGATGTCTTACTTGAATGATTTATATTATTAATATAAGAAGATTGATTAAATTTTAATAAATTTCCATGGTTGTTTGGGTTATTTTGTGAATAAAATGGTTCCATATAAGAATTATTAATTCTATTACTAGTAGTTGTATTGTAATAAGGATTTAATACATTTGATCTATTTGAAGATATAATATTGCCGTTAAATGATGGTTTAAAAGGTCTTAAATTGAATGATTCATAACTTTCTATACCTAAATTGGGTATTATATCTGTTTTACTACTTATTATACCCGGATGATTTAAATCATTTTTAAAATTTTCAGTCAAATAATCTCCAACTTGATCATTTAATTTATTTCTTATATCAACTCTAGCATTATATCCTAACAAAATCTTAATACATTTTTGGGCATTATTAAAACTCATTATGTGTAAAGCTGTATTACCATCAATATCTTGTTTATCAATAAATTCTTTAAATAAGTCATTTGATTGAACAGTTTCAGCAATTTTAATTAGTAAAATTTCGGTATAATACCTTGATGATGGTAAATTATTTTTATCAGAAGTTGCTAGTGCAATATGATGCAATAAAGTTCTAGAATTTAAATCAATATCTAATAAACAATCTGATAATAAATCCAATAATTTATGAAATGTCCTTCTAGTATAGCAGTTGGCATAAATAACAGATCTTATAATTGGCTCTTCACCTTTATTATTCAATACATGAATATCACAATTTCTTTTTATAAGTATTTCACACATTTTTAAATCACCCATTGAACATGCCCAATGTAAAGCTGTGTTTCCTTGATTATCAATAGGCTGATTTATATTGAAATCTGAGTATTCTTGAGTTATAAAATTAGGCAATTCACACTCTGGATTTGAATCCATTTCGATGAAATATTTATACAAAGCTTTGACATAACTTTTATCTAATGGTAAGTTTGATTTTGAAGGTATTTGAGGAGAAGTTATCTGGTTTAACATAAAATTCTTATTATTAGTATAATACAAAGATGGTTTCTTCAATTCACCATAAGTTTCAGATTCTGCTAACGCTTTATCCAGGTCATGTTCTGACATAAATTCAACAGCTGAAGGTTCATGAAGACGGTGATGAAATGAATTTGTAGCTCTAAAATCAACATTATTTTGGGATATTTGAAAATCATTCTCATTTTGATTGTTATTAATATTATTGTTAAAATTATTTTCATCTGCATCATCATTTAACTCACCATCTAAATCATCATCTAAAATTTTTAAATCATTATTTATAGATTGTGATTGTAATTGTGATTGTGATATCGAAGATAATCCAGAATTTGGAGCCTTTAAAATTCGTTTATTAAAACTCGAGTTATCAAAATATAGATCATTAGAGTTTAAGTTATTATTAATATTATTATTATTATTCAATAAAGAATTTCTTGATGCTGAAGTTGGAGTTAAATTAGAACTTATTGGGATATTTGATTGCGCCGAAGAGGGTATCGATAATGGTGTTAGTCTTTTCTTTTTATCTGAAGAAGCTGAATCTGAGACAGAATCTGAATTTCTAGTTGAATTAAGCTTTTGTCTCTTCGGCTTCTTATTTGATGCTAAGTCTTTATTTGATGGTTTTGTAGATGATTGTGGTATATCAGTTTTATTAGCTTTTGGTTTTGTAGTTCTTGGTTTCCTCGTACCAGTTGCAGTGGTGGCATGATGATGTTTTGGAGCTGGAGGTGGAGTTATAGAACCATTTGATATGTAATCGAATACAGGATTTAAATCATTTAAAACACCAAACTGTTGAGCAATCTCAATTGCTCTTTTTAGAGGAACCCACGTACCTTGATATTTACCATAACCACCTTGAACTTTTTCATGAACACCAGTTTGAACATCTTTTTCTAAAATTCTAGTTCTTTTGGCCTTGGGGAAATTTGCAACTTTTAAAATATGAGTTGCATTTACCCATCCATCCTTTTTACGTCTCATGACAGAGGATTTGGGATGTATAAATTCATAAACAGGTACTCCAGAATAAGTTGCAGAATATAAATTTTCATGAATCATGTTGTTATTGAATTAATGCTAGAATATAATTATATGAAAGTAAAAATGAACAAATAAGAAATTTTGAAGTAATGTACAATTGGATAATAGTAATGATAATAATAATAATATAATAAATAAATAATAATAATGATATAATAATAATAATAATTATAATGAAAATGATAATAGTAATGATAGTGAGAACAATATTAATAACAGTATAATATAAAAATAAAGTTGAAGATTGCGATAATGGTGACAAGGATATCAACAATGTAGGGATTTAAGGTCAGAAGGAAATAAACTGTCCACTTGAATGTGGATTGTTGCTTTAGGATTTTGTTAAGCTCTGAAAGAAACAATAAATATACTGGTATATATGGAACCAAAGAATTTCTTTTTGTAAGTATTGATGTTGTTTCGTATTTGCGTGTCTGTTTGCGTTTTGTATCTTACAAAATAATATTATCTCTATTATTATTATTATTATTATTATTATTATTATTATTATTATTATTATTATTATTATTCTATATTTTGTTATTTTTTATTTTTCTTATTTTTTAGCAACAACATTATTTATTGTCATGAATTAAAATAATTACACAACAAAAATACTTGCTATGGAATAAAATTATGACGACGATCGTCGCGACGCGATAAAAAGGTTAAGTTGATTGTAGATTGTTTTAGGAAATAGAAAAATATTGCAGGAACATAAAATATTTCTCCCTTTCACCGCGTAATTAATATTAATATATGTCTGAAACCTGGAAGTTGAAACTTAAATTTTAATTAATAACAAACGACAATTGTTTCAATTGTTAATTACCCCAAAAAGGAGTTCTCATCTCAAATTTTTACCTAAATACACAGGCTCTTTGTGGCTTAACTATTGTATATTTTTTGAAGTTCATTTTCTTTTTTTCTCTGTTGACAATTCCATTGCTATTTAATCCTTATTGTTCTTACAGTTCATTTATTGTGTTAAACTCCCATCACCTTTGATTATTTAGACAAATAAAGATGTCTGCTGTGAATTCTAAGAATCATAAGATGCAATCAAGAGATAGTCTGATATTGAAAGAAAATGTTAAGAACCAAGAAAATCAAGAAAATCGTCGTCGTTCCATATCTGTCTTTACTTTAAATTCAAATAGTTCATCTGACCATCCGAAAAGAAGATCATTTTCTTCAAATAGAAGAAGTTTTTCTTATTCTTTAACTCATAATACTGGTAATTCAAATAATGTTGAATCGAACAATGAAAATATTAATTATACTAATATTAATAATATTAATATTAATAATAATATTAATAATAATATCCAAAACAGTAATACCCATACGCATTCTTCTTTAAATTATAATAAAACGAGATCAACTTCTCACAAAATGAAGACAAATTCGAGACCGAATTCAAGATTCTTTTCATCTCCTCAATTTTCAACTTCGACACCAAATCTTCTTCCAAGAATTACGAAATACATTGATTCTGAGCTAAGAATTTCAAATAAATCTATTGATATAAATAATACAACATTTATAATACCAACTTATGTTTATAAATGTTGCGATTTTATTAAATTAAATCCTCCATTAGAAGGTCTATTTAGAATGAATGGTTCAATCAAACAAGTTAATTTGATTGAATCCAAAATGAATAAAAATATTGGTTCCTTTAATTTTGAAAATGATCCATTAACAACTTCACATGATGTTGCAGTAATCTTAAAAAGATGGATATCAAATTTAGATTATGGTTTAATAACTGCTGATGTATGTAATTCATTGAATCAGATTCGAAAAGATTCAGTTGTTTCTGATTATCCAAGTGAATTAGATGATGATGAACATAATCATAAAACTACTGAAAATAATCATAGTATTAATATAATAATTAATTCAGACATTGATAACAATTTTTTAAGTGATTCAAATTCAGATTCTGAGAATATTGAAGATAACTTGATAGATATGGATCAATTTGTTAAAATATCAGATTCTCCCGTGAAAAAAAATAAATCTAATGAAAATACCCCTGGTATACTAACTCCTGAATCTTTACATTCATTTGATGAGGATACTCTTAATACTGAAAAAGATATTACCAAACCAAAATTACGTTCCGATATTTTAATTGTTAATAAATCAGTTTATTCTGCAAGTCTTTCAAAATTACCAATTGAAAACTTACACTTACTTCTGTTTTTACTTGATTTCTTAAAGTATTTGTCTTCACCAGAAATTTCAAGCATAACTAAAATGCATGATTCAAACTTATCAAAAGTTTTTCAATTGAATTTTTTTAAAAGCGTTGACTTAACTATTGGATCGAAAAGCTTTAGTACTGATGATTTAAAATCTTCTTACCTAAACAATGAGGAATTACTAACTTCTATGATTAATCAGTCAGATTTAATAATCGAAGATTTATCATCCTTTATAAAAGAACAACAAAGCCAAATAGATCTTGTTCTAAATTTGAAAGATCAACAACTTTCGCCAACATCAACAGGAACTTCACCAAATCAAAAATTAACGTTTACTAGTGCTTTTTTCTCTAAAAGAAGAAATAATTCAACTTCTTCTTTTACAAATAATAAAAATCAAGATATCTATTCGTTACCTTATTCTCGCAATAGCTCGTTAGATAATTTACCAGAAAATATAACAAACTCTAAAAATATTAGCCCTCAGTTAGAGACCTGTATGGAAAAGGACATACGAACAAATGCAAATATTTCGAAATTGGCAGATGCTTTTGTAGATAATGAAGTACTAGGTGAAAAAATTGATAATGCTGACATTACAAAGTCAGAAATTCATAAAAGGAATAACAATATAGATATTTACAACCATGAAAACAACCATCACAGTAATAATAGTGATCACAATCCTAGTACGCTACAACAAATTGAATCACATATTGACCATACAAGGAAAGCAAATCATACCAAGAGAAAAAGTATTTTTGGTTTATTTAATAAACGCAAATCTTCCATACCTAACGTTGAATCAATTCTTCAGGATAACTCGAAATCAATAACAAATTCATCTAATTTACATGAAAAACCAGATTGTGATATTCAGGCCGAGAATACTAGAAGTTTAGCAAATATTGAAGATAAATCTTCATGCATTACAGGTAATGCATCTGAAAAAGCTAAGAAGTCCTCGGATATAATGCCAGAATTGAAAATGCTACATCCAACGGAAGAAATTGTAAATAAACAAGAATCCAATCATAATGAAGCACGCCATCATGATGAAAAATCAAATACAAATCATGACAAGCATTCTCAAAGAAGATTCTCTTTGTTCAAATTTAGACGATCTTCCTAAGTGTATATATTAATTGGATAACAACATTTCCAATATAACATCTTGTCCATGTGTCCTTATCAAATTTAAAAAAATTTATCTTACTTAATATATATTCCCTATTATTTCTGGTGTCTTTCTATAAACTTATTATATATTAATATATTGTAACAATCTCTGCACCAAAAATTGTATGTATAATATCATTAATATAGATGGCATATCATAGAATGTACTCGGAAATGCCGAATCTGGAAATTAACTTCGCTATTATAAGTTTTTTTATTTGACGGGCTTGTAATTTTTTTATAGTGTTTTATTAGTAATTATGAAAAGATTGTAATAAAAAAACAGTATAAATCTAAAAGACATTTAAATACAGGCATAACTTATAGCTAAATAGAGAAAACAGCACAAACGTACAGACACATCCATGTCTGATTTCAACCGAGAAACTCTTGGTGGTGGTGGTGATGAAAAATCATCAGCTCTACCGAGTAAAGAGCTTTTGAAGACATATTCATGCACAAAAACAGATAATACTGAAATTAGTGGACCTAACACTGAATCACAAAATACTATTGATACTTCAGACACATTTTTGACACAAAACGATAATTTTCAAGGACTGAAAAAGAATATTGGAACGTCGATCCATGATAAGAACAGAATATCACCGTTAACGGCAGAAACTACAACAACAGAAAATTCATTTAATAATTCAAATGCAAGAGATGCCAAAAAGCCATACATGCGTAAAATAGGAAATTCCCTATCAACAGTCATATCATCTTTAAAAAATATGAAATCTGATCGGACAACACAAATTATGAATGCACGAAATCAGAAGAAAAGAAAGTTTAAAGCATCTTTTATGGCTGTTTATGTTGGTTTACTTACCGCAGTCGGGGGATTCTTATATGGATACGATACTGGTATGATTAATAGTTTACTAGAAATGCCATATGTTAAAGCGCATTTTACAAAAGATGGTAGAGGTTATTTTACATCGGAAGAAAGAGCACTAATGACAGCAATTCTTTCATTAGGAACCATATGTGGTTCACTATTTTCGCCATTTGTATCTGATAGATATGGTAGACGTTTTTGCATGGTTTGGACGTTAATAATCATTTTTAATCTTGGAATAGTATTACAAATTGTTTCTGAATCTTTTAAATTGATGCTAGCTGGTAGATTTATTAATGGTTTCGGAGTCGGTGTTATATCGTCTATTATACCATTATTCCAGGCTGAGGTTTCTCCAAGATGGATTAGAGGTTCTGTTATATCATTTTATCAATGGGCTATTACTTGGGGTTTACTTATTTCTAGTGCAATTTCTCAAGGTACGAGACATATGGATGCTGCAAGCTGTTTCCAAATCCCTGTTGGATTACAATTCATTTGGACTACAGCATTATTATTAGGTTTATTGTCACTACCGGAGTCACCTAGATTTTATGTTATGAAGAATGACATTGACGGCGCAATTTTATCATTATCAAGATATAGACGATTAACAATTGATGATGAAGAATTAATTGAGGAATTAATTGAAATTAAAGCTTCGCATGATTATGAAACGGATGGTGGATCCATTTCCTATTTGGACTGTTTCAGGAGTTCTACAGGTAGAGCTCATCAATTGAAAAGAATGTTTACATGTATTTCAATTCAAGCATTCCAACAGTGTTCAGGTATTAACTTTATCTTTTATTATGGTGTTAACTTTTTTGTTGGTACTGGTATCAATGAATCTTATTTAATGTCGCTTATAACATATGCCGTCAACGTTGTCTTTACTATACCTGGTATTTTATTAGTTGATAGAGTTGGCAGAAGGAAATTACTGATATTTGGAGCCGCAGGAATGGTGGTTTCAAATTATGTTATAGCGATTGTCGGTGTGAAAACAAATACAGTAATTGCCAATAAAGTCATGTTAGCATTTGTTTGCTTATTTATTGCCTTTTTTGCAGGCACTTGGGGACCAGTTGTGTGGGTTGTTACAGGTGAGTTGTTCAGTTTGTCAGTTAGACAAAAGGCAGTTTCATTATCAGCTACTACAAACTGGCTTGTTAATTTTTTATTTGCATATTTAACGCCTTATTTGATTGATCAAGGTACTCATACTACAATGTTGGGCACAAATATTTTTTTTATGTGGGGATCGTTGAATTTAGCAGGTTTGATTGTTACCATATTCTTTATATATGAAACCAAAGGTCTACTGTTAGAAGAAGTTGATGAATTGTATAGGAGATGCTCGAATCCATTCAGTTCAGCTAAAATGAATATAAAGATTAGGGAAGCTAATTCTATGCCCAATAGTGTTGAATTAGGTAGTAGTAATGAGCCGAATTCAGTTGAAATGAATAATTTAACTGAATTGGGAAATACTGAATTAGGCTTAAACAAGGCCAATTCTAAGATCAATCGAATTTATACAGTAAATGATGCTAATACACTAACACCTATGGACTATTTAAATCAATGGGAAGAGAGGCACCAGCCTGATAATATTTTATCCGATAATATCGTTAGAAGGATTCCAAATGACAATTTACCAGAGTTTTTGACAAATAGCGATGGCGATGATAACAATAGTATTGGCGGTAGTGATTCCGATAGTGACATTTCAAATAACTCAAATGTGGATTTTAGTTTTAATTATGCGTTATATGGGGACGATTCACATAGACATAATAATAATAATAATAATAATAATAATGATAATGGTGATAATGATGATGATGATAATGACGATGCGCTGTATCGGGAGCATCTAGAACAATTTATAAACGATGTCAATGAACGAACTGGAATTAACCTACATCCACATCAAAATTAATGGGGTTTTGGGAATGCATCGAGCATGGCTCCGGATGTGGTGTTTATTTTTAGGTTTTAATATATGCATATATAACAGTCATAATCAATAATGTCAAATTAAAATTAATTAGTAAAATTTTGTAGTAAAGCTCAGGTTTTGAAATAGTGAATACTGCCCAATATATATGTTTAGTGTAGTGTAGTGTGCGTGCAGTGTGGAGTGCTCAAAGCCCAAAGCCCAAAGTGTTTCAGGGTGAGTGTATAAAATAAGGAAAAACGATTTCCAAAGATTTTGACATTTAATTTGAAAACGCCAAATGCACATTTTCATTAATTTTATTCCCTTTTTGTTGCTTTTACTCCTATGTTCTAATGTATTGTTCCTGAACGTCGATAAAAGACAACCGAAAACTTTTTTTACCAACAGACAATGGATACTAAAGTCGAAAAGGTAACAAATATGGGCAAAGATTCAGACCGAATCTCAGATTTAAGAAATGAGCATCTACGTGAACAAACCCGGGCTCGTATTAATCAAACTGAAGAATTGGATAATAACGGCACTTTTAAACCAACAATCAAAGAAGAAAATCTACCAGTACATACTAAGAACACATTCTCTGAATCTTTTAATAAAGTTATGAGGGCAATGATTTCTCCAAATGATGAACAAATTAAAAAAAGATGGTTTACGGATGATCATGAGAGTATTTATGAACTAATTATATTTTATTTTTATCGTTCAATCTTAACACTATTCTTTCTAATTTATTCTATTTACACATTATTTGACTATTCAGTTAATAGAAGTAAAATCAAATTTTTGAGTATGGCATATAAATCTAATGATGATCCCAGTATAATAAATGCAGATGTTAATAAATTACCGAAAATACCACAAAGATTATCAACAATTTTGAATTATAAAAGTGAACAAGAGGAAGGAGGAGGAATTGAAGGTTTATGTAATGATGGAGCATCAATTGCTGCATGGTGTGTATCAAGTGGGATTCCAAGTCTATCAATTTATGAAGTGAATGGAATTTTGAAAAAATCTATTCCAGAATTTAGTAAGGCAATTTTTAACAAATTTGAATCATATTTTGGCACAGACAGCGTTCCAAATTTTTTAATTAAAATTCCACATCTTAATATATCATATTCAGGAATTGAGGGTGTTTTAACTAATAATATTAATGATAAAACTAAAGATGATGAAAATGGATATCAAATTGAAATTTCTTTATTGAGTAAAGTTGATGGACGTTCAACTATTGTTGAGTTAACTAAGGTTATGGCACAATTGACTAAAAGTGGAGAACTTAAAAAATCAGATATAACAATTAAATTTTTAGACCATGAATTAAAACAATTGATTGGAGAAGAACCAGACCTAATTATTCTTTTCCAACCATATTTGGATTTACAAGGATACCCACCATGGCATATTCGTTTAACGGAAATGTACTGGGAACCAGATAACGATGGCGTCTCTTATGTTGTATTCCTCCGGGCATTGCAAAAGTACTCTACGTGTAAAGTGAACATTGGTCGTTGATTTCATTGCTTGTCTCTTTTCTTTGCTCATTTAGTAACTACTGCTATCAATTTATAACTTTCATATATAAAAAGAAAAAAAGAATTTATATAAAAATCATATTTTGCATTGCTTGTATAATAATTAATAAATCGATATATTATAAATAACTGCAGATAATTTAGATCATTATATTTCATCATGAAGTATAGAGCATGAATACTGTGCATATAACTTACGTACCATATAAATATTCAGAAATAAACGCGACAATTCAATAGCAACATGAAGGAAGGGGTAAACAAATTGAAAAAACTAAATTAACCGCGAATTTCAAAAATTAAAAAATTAATCCTTAAGTTTCAGTTTTCTCATATTAGTTGCACTAAATTGTAAATCATACTCGCCAGTGGCGACGATGGTGATCGTTCGTTGCTCGTTGTCGTTGTCGTTGTCGTTGCACTGTTGTTATTAGATTGTTGTTGTCTAATTTTCTCATACCGTATTATCATATTATATCATAATACAGCATTCTCTGGACAAGCACAGAACACAGTTACAAAGGTATGTATATTAGATACAAGTGATAGGCATATTACTTTTTATCCAAAACTGCGCCATCATACAGAAGGCTGAATTGTGAACAGCTGGCATTATTGTTGATAATATTTTTTCTATTCCATATTTTGAGAGTTTGGTTTTCAATTAGGCACCGACTTCTAAAAAAATCTTTTCAGATATTACTGATAGACATTTGGTTACAAATTTATATAAGCACTTGGATGCAAACTGAGTTAATCGGATTAATTTTTAATTATTATTTAAGTTTAATTATTTTACTTGCAATTTTAGTACGATTTAGGTCTCAATTTATTATAGTATCGCCTGCTTATATTCTTTTATAAATGTTATGATTGTTTTGCGGATCGTTTTACCTTATTATAAGCAATATAAAGGAAATTTGATAGCAAAGATGCAATTGCAAAAGGAATATTTGAATTGATTAATAAGCCTATATTACATTCTCATTGATCTATAGTCATGAAGAAGCTTTATTTGGTTATATAATAATCAAAAGAAATAAACATCTTTCATAAATCGATTAACAAGTTAAAAATTTAAACCAAACAATAGTCACGTATTGATTTCACTTGAAGTTTTTTCTATGAAATTATACCACAATAATGAACTTCTTTACAATTGATTTCTACGATCAAAACATTGATCCAACAAGAAGCATAATAATTGCCATTTCCTTATCATTAACGCATGCTATTGTCTACCACGATTGATTAATTTAATCTTAGATCGGACTGTCAATTAGCGCGCGTGCCTTTGTCAATCTGAATCAAAAGCAATTATAACATGGTAGTTGCTTTACAAACGCAAACTATAGTATCTTGACTAATATCGTACAGATCACATGAAATGTTAATTATTTTATCAGCAATAATGATGGCGAACTTTTGTTAAAGAAAAATTTAAAACAAAATACTAACACTTTTAATTTAATATCTTTATTCAACTTACATGAGTTAATTATTACAGATGGGTTTATCTATTTCTAAATTATTATCTGGCCTTTTTGGTCGTAAAGAAATGAGAATTTTAATGGTTGGTTTAGATGCAGCAGGTAAGACAACCATCTTATATAAATTAAAATTGGGTGAAATTGTCACTACTATTCCTACTATTGGTTTCAATGTTGAAACTGTTGAATATAAGAATATTTCTTTTACCGTTTGGGATGTTGGTGGACAAGATAAGATTAGACCATTATGGAGACATTATTTCCAAAACACTCAAGGTATTATTTTCGTTGTTGATTCTAATGATAGAGATAGAATTTCTGAAGCAAGAGAAGAATTACAAAGAATGCTTAATGAAGATGAATTAAGGGATGCAGTCCTTTTAGTTTTTGCAAATAAACAAGATTTACCAAATGCTATGACTGCTGCAGAAATTACTGAAAAATTAGGTCTTCAATCAATCAGACCAAGACCATGGTTTATTCAAGCAACTTGTGCAACTTCTGGTGATGGTTTATATGAAGGTTTAGAATGGTTGTCCAACACTTTAAAGAACAGTGCTTAAATTAATAATAGATAAATAAAAGAAAATAAAAGAAAAGAAAATAAAGTAAAATAGATTCATATCATTTTTTTTATTAGTACCATAATTATAATTATTATTTCCATTTGTTTATTTGTTTGTTTATTCTTAGTTTAATCATTTTTCGTTGTTTTAATAAGCTATACCAGCATACATATATACATATATTATATTACGATATTTCGATCCGATCCTTTCTTCTCCATTTATTTATAACTGTATCTGTGTATGTTATCATATTTATAAGTGTAAGTAAGTTTTGTTTCCAATAATAATCAGATTATAGGTTGAGCCTTCATTGATTTCACGTGACACCTCAATTTTAATAAATAAATAAAAATAAACAAATAATATAATACAGAATAAATAGCATTAAATAATAAATATTTATTTATTCATTTAAAATATTTTTTTAATTTCTAACCATATATATATATATATATATGGCGTATTTTCTCAGAACTAATCCTAAACCGGTAATACCCCCAGACACCGCACCTATCAAAAAAAAAATACTTAGAGCTCATATTAAAATTCTCAGATCGCGCAAAAGGCAGTCACAATCCCAGGTTCTCTGAGCCTGAGAGCGAGAGACGACTATGCGCAGAGATTTTCAATATGTATTATTAGTAAATCTATAGAAACACATAGTAGATTCATAATAACAGTACATTTAAAGAGGTATCATTAATTAAGATCAATAGACAAGATGGTATGTATCAAATGAACTCAACAATTAAATTTACAGAAGGAAGTGATAAATAGAATAAAGTGAAATTGATTGTTTAAAATGTTAAATCTAAAATAATTAAAGTTCATTCCTAATAGTTTTATTAGTTCCTAATATATTCGTACAGTTTACGAAATGCACTTTATCAAATGTAGAAAAACTTATCAACTGTATGCTTGTTTGTGGAATGAATCAAAAATTTAATAAAAACAAATGATAAGATAGGAAATACAATCTGATGTGTTGAATGAATATTAAAAGAAAGGTAGTAATTTTTTCAGACTGAAGACTATCCAAAAGAAATCTATAAAAAGAAGCCATCTGATCCAAATAAATATCTAATGTTATCATTACAGTACAAGAAGAAAATTGTGTTGCATATCAAGATAGAGAGAAAATAGTAAAATACTGGATTAAACATTAATGATTATCACAACTAACTTTCGAAACCTCCAACAAAACAAAAAGGACATTATACTAACATAATTTTACTTATAATAATATTTATAATAATTTTTCACTATCATTACAGGCTGGATTAAAAGCATACGAATTAAGAACCAAGTCTAAGGAACAATTAGAAGAACAACTTCTTGACTTAAAGAAGGAATTAGCTAACTTAAAGGTCCAAAAGTTAACTAAACAATTTGTACCAAAGATTAAGACTGTCAGAAAGGACATCGCTAGAGTTTTAACCGTTATCAACGCACAACAAAGAGCATCAGTCAGAGCTTTCTACGCTGGTAAGAAATACATTCCAAAAGACTTAAGAGCAAAGAAGACCAGAGCTATTAGAAGAGCTTTAACTAAAGAACAACAATCCTTAAAGACTGAAAAAGCTAGAAAAGCTGCTATTGCTTACCCAGTCAAGAACTTTGCTCTTAAAGCTTGATTCAGTACAATCATTATATAACTTAATTTCCTAATTTTATATATTATAGTACAGTCAATAAAATAATACACATTGTTTTTCTATCTTTTAGAAGCAAAGGACCTTAAGGTTAATGTTTTAGTAAAGCTTGTTAAATTTTTTAACATTTAACTTGAATTTTTTACTTCGAAGACATATCATATTTCTTAGCGCATGAAACTTTGATCTTAGCTTGGCAGAAAGAGATTCCTCATTTTCTAGGCTTATGTATACAGATAAATATTTTAAGTGGCAAACCCCTATTAACTTTGAGTACTAGCATTGACAATTTTTAGCTGTAATTTTATATATTTTCAACATGACAAGTCCTGATGAGGTACGTGCCATGAGATTGGCAAAGTTAGAGGCAGCAGCCAAAAAACAAAAACTGAATAATATAGATTTGACATCTACAATAAACCAATCAGATCATGAATCAGGTAAGGCGTCCAATGCAATTAACTCTGGAGTAATTCCACAGTTAGAGCCTTCTACAAAGCGTTCCGTGCCAATTGTTGAAAAGGAACAAATTAATTTAGACAGATGGAAAGCTGATGAATTAAAACGTACTTTATCAGTTACGTTATCACCTGAAGATGATTCAAAAACATTGATATATTTGGAATCTCTAAATTCAGAATTAGGATCAACTGATCTGATATCTGTTGATAGTCCTGATGAGATTCTAACGGCCCTGATCTTTGATCAAGGTATTGGCAATACATTTTCTTCGCCATTACAATATTTATTTACATCATGGTCATTAGCAGGTAAGTCAAAAGGACTACTTCTTAAATCAAGTCAACATTATAATGAAAAACTGAACTTTTATGATGAAATTATTCGTCTATGTTCAGGTTATGCATCAATTTTATTTTATGAACCAGATACATTCATTGATAATCCAAATTTAAATTCAATAATTAATGAATTAATTAATAATATTGATAGATACACAGATTATTGGATTTCAATTTTAAACTCCGTTGTCGATAACCAAACTCAGATAGAATTTTTAAATTCAGTTTTACCAAAATTAACTGAACAAATTAATGCGTCGTTGGATTCAAATAGTTTGTCAATTAATATTGGATCATCAAATTCATCGAAATATAATAACATTTTATTAATTATAGAATTATTAACATATAATAAAAATATTTGCCCTTTTATTCATAAAGTAGATTGTTTCGTTCCAAGTACAGATGATGCTGTTCAACTTGAATTATGTTCTTTCTTAGGTAGAATTTTAAGAATTTCACCACTTTTGCCTGAAATTTCACTTCATAATTATGTTGGTATTCTAAATAAGAATGAAATTAAATCAATTAACCAATCTTTAGAAACAACTTATTCGATATTACTAAATAAGTTATTTAATATTGTTGATTCTTTGATTAGAATTAACGTTGATTCAAGAAATCAAGTTTTAAGCTTTATGGCAAGATTGATTAATAAAAATCATTTAAGAATGAGTGAACATGCAGATAGTAAAAAATTATCAAGCGATTCTTTAATTTTAAATATTACCTTAATTTTATTTAAATTATCTGAACCAATTTTAAGGGAAGGTAATTTATCTAAAGTTGATAAAATTTCTATTGATTATTTGAACTATTCAAATAAATTAATTGACATAGAAGAAGAAACTAGAATCAATTCAACCATCCAAGATTGTAATGAATATTTCAAAGATAAATTATATGATGATGGAAAAAATTTGAATTTCATTTCACAGTGTTTTTATTTGATGTTAACATATTTACAATATGGTTTAGGTGGTTTAATTGTTAGTTATAATAAAAAAAATAAATTATCTAAACAATTAGCTTCACAGTTAAAGCAGTTCAAACAAGCTATTAATGAAAATAAAATGAATTCGAATCCCTTTGCGGAAAGATTAATTAAAATGAGAATGGAACCACTAGAGAAAAAAATCAAAAGTCTTCAAAACGATATTTATTCAATTGATATGTTTTTCCAATGTCGGAATTTTCAATTAGAGATATTCGATATTATTATTGGAGTTTGTGAATTTTTAGTCAGATTGATTGACTTAACACATGAATATCATCCGAAATTCGGCAATTTTTTCCCATATCTTCAGATTCCACTACACAATTTTGATGATGATATTGAAAAATTGGATGATGTCGAATATTTGAGGAAACTTTCACCAATTCCATTTAAATATTACCCTGAAATGTATGTTGAAGGTGTGGTTAATTATTGTCATTTTATTTCCAAATATAATAATAATCCAATGATTGATAATAGCAATAGGTTAACGAAGTTTATTGAATTTTCAATCATAATTTTAAGATGTCCTGAATTGGTTAGCAACCCACATTTAAAGGCTAGATTGACTGAAGTTTTATTTTTTGGATCTTTACCAATTCAAACAAATAATGGTGAAGGAGACGGATTTATGATTTCAATTTTCAATGATGATATTGTTGTTCAGAGAAATTTATTAATTTCATTATTAGATTTTTATGTCATGGTTGAAAAAACAGGTGCATCCTCGCAGTTTTATGATAAATTTAATTCAAGATATCATATTTCATTTATTATTGAAAAACTATGGAAATTTGATATTTTCAAACAAGATTTGAAAATCATTGCGACTAAATATCAGAAGTTTTTCATTAGATTTGTCGCAAGAATGTTAAATGATACAACATATTTATTAGACGAATCATTAAATCACTTACATACAATTCATAATTGTCAAAAGGAATTAAACAATAGAAGTAAAGGTATTCAAACTGCTAATGAAGAAAGTGATGAAGATTTACAGAAAAAGTTACAAGAAAGTGAAAGAATGGCGAAATCTTTTGTTCAATTAAGTAATAAAACAATTTTGCTTTTTAATTTGTTTACATGTGAAACGCCAGTATCGTTTACAATTGTTGAAATCGTTGATAGACTTGCAGGTATGTTAAATTATAATTTAGTTGTTTTAGTTGGACCAAGTTATAATGAATTAAAAGTTCAGAATCCTGAAAAATATCAATTCGATCCAAAAGAATTATTATTACAATTGAGCTCAATTTTTATTAATTTATCTAAAAATGAAGATTTTATCAAAGCAGTTGCTAGAGATTCAAGATCTTTTGAACCTGATAATTTTTACAAAGCTATTAATATTTTAAAAAAAAGTTATAAATTGCCTGATGAAAAATTTGAGAAAGATTTGATTGAATTCGTAGAGAAAGCTAAAACAATTAGAATTGCGGACGAAGAAGAAGAACTGGAATTAGGTGAAGTTCCTGATGAATTTTTGGATCCATTAATGTATACATTGATGAAAGATCCTGTTAAATTACCCACATCTAAAATATCTATTGATCGAAGTGTTTTAAAGGCACATTTAATGAATGATCCAACAGATCCGTTTAACCGTATGCCACTTAAAATGGAAGAAGTTAGTGATGATGTTGAACTACGTGATAGAATTACTTCTTGGATCCAGGAAAAAAGACGAGAGAAGCGTGAACAGCTTGCAAATAAGTCATTTGATACTGATAATGATGTTGTAATGCAATAATAATTTATAATTTATCATTTATAGTTTATGTTTTTTTTTAATTTATGGCTAGATATCTTTAGTATATCTATGATATCTTGAACGTGTATGAAAAGGCAGAAAACAAATAAGAAAATGCAAAAATGCGAAATAAAAAGAAACTAAAGGCGATGCCGATCAATAATCAATACAATAATCAAATATGAGAGATGAGAAATGAGAAGTGAAAAAAAAACGAGAAACTGTAAATCCTATGGAGTCCACAGTCTACAAATAACCATCTCACAGTCCGAAGCAATCAATACAAGGTATTTTCCTTTTTTTAGTTATTTCAAAGCTAACACTTCTGAACTCAAAGAAACACTTTCATCCAATGGCCACAAAGCATCCGGATTTCCTGAACAACAATATGAGCTTATCTGGAAACTCTAAGGACTTGCCTTCATTTAAAAATGAGGATAAAAATGGGAACGTTGAACCGCCATCTCATACTGAAATGGCATGTTCAGGCACCGAAACTTTAAAAAATGAGCATGAAAAATCCGAAGTTATCGAAGCTTCTAATGATGTTGAAGAGACAGATGAAGCTCAACTTACAAAGGGAGATACGGAATATGATGCAAAGTCTGTTAATAGTCATCTGGTTAAAATTAAATTAGATGATACATTAACTGGCTTAGCAAATATTGAAATATTGGCAAAACATTATCAAGTTCCTAGTATTTTAATCAAATCCTTGTTTGGTTTAAATGATAAAAGGACAAGAACTTATTTAAATAATAATAATATTAATAATAATGTTGGCAGTAGTGGTCTGGGAACCGATGATGTTTGTAAGTTTATTTTAGATCTTGAAGCTGAAATTATTGACTTTATTATTAAACCAAGTGTTGATTCTTGGAAAATGAATCCTCTGAATTCTTATTATAGATTATTATCTCATCAATTAGCAGATTATTATCATTTAGGCCATATACTTTCAAATGACGGCTCTTCAATGGTTTTGTTTAAAATCAATACTTCGTTAATTAATGCGGATGATGAAACTAAAAAAAATGCCAAATTTGATGAATCAGGTAACATCAAACCATTAAATTTAAGGAATTTAAAATTTGATCCAAATGAAAAATTGGATAGAGTTAAATTAGCGGACTTGTTTAATTCTTATAAAGATTTTTTTATTAAATATACTAAAAATCAATATGATTATAATAATATCAACTCAAATGAACAATTAGCAAAACATTTTCAAAATTTACAGCTAACTGCAAATACCAATAATTTTACAACAGAAATTAAGAATGTTCGTATTATGCAAAGAAACATTAATAGTCCTAATTTAACTAATAATGATACAAAAGAGCAAATTTTCTCATCAGTTTCGTCCTCAGAATTTGATATTTCGAAGGAAGTAAGGTATAAGTTAGCAAAAGAAAGAATCCAAAACGAAAATGAGGAAGACGGTAATGAAGAAAATGATGAAATTTTTGTTGATACAACTGAAGATACCACAACAAAACAAAATGGAAATCAAATAGCAGGAGAAGAAGAAGAAGGAGAAGTTAATTATGATGATGAAGACGATGAAGATGCACAAATAATTATTGGATCTTCTGATAATAGCACGAATCTTTTGGATTCTTATAGACCAGAGAGACCAATGTATATGAATCAAAATGGCGGATATAAACACAATGCTTATAGACGAAATGATGGAAGTACTAAGAATTATAAAAAAAATAAAAATTATAATTACAATTATAGATATCAGTATGGATATTATCCACCTAATCAAATATATACTCCAAATAATTCACAAAATGCTCCATATGGATATGTTATGCCATCAACAATAAATTCCATGCCGATTGCATCATCAAATACTGCAACATCCCAGCCTTATTATTATGTACCAATAGTTTCACCACCTGTAAATAATAATGTTAACCTTAACGGCTCTACTGATGTTGAAGAAGAAATAAATGGGGGAGACAAAGAACAGTCTGAAGCACGGTCTGAAGTAAATCCAATGAATAATAAAGATAAAGAAACACAGTATCGTATTTCAAGTCAAACTTCATATCAATCAGCAACAAGCCACGTTCCAATCACATATCCAGTGAACATTGCACAACCGTCTTTAATTCCAGCATCACAGTTTTCGGTTAGTGGAAGGCCAATATACCAATATTATTATCCACCCGCTGGAAATCAATACTATTCTGTATCAGCTTCAACTGGTACTAATATGCCGCCTGCGCCGGGCGGAATTTATATGCCAATGATGTATTACGGTGATAATATGGTTGATAATAATGGATATACCAATAACGATAACAAAACCAGGAAGTATTATATGAACGGGCATGGAAATATGAACCATAAAAAAGGGAATTATGGGAATTACAGCTACAATAATAATAATAATTATAATAATAGCAGGAAAATGAAATATTACGGACGTAGGAATGACAGATACAATTATGATTCATCACACACAGCTTCTACTGAAGCTGTTGATGAATCTCAAGATAATCTAAAACAAAAGCCATTGAATGTTGAACCAAATGTTGAATCAAATGTTGAATCAAATGTTAAATCAAATGTTAAATCAAATGTTGAATCAAATGTTGAATCAAATGTTGAATCAAATGCTGAATCAAATGCTGAATCAAATGTTGGATCACAAGATGAAAAGTTACAGGTGTGAAGTTTTCCATTATCATTATAAGATTACGTAACCATATATTAAAAGGTTTATAATAGAGCTCTAAGTTTAGTTCAAAATTAATTAACTTAAACTATTTATATATTCCTTATTTATATGAATTTAATCAAAAAAAATTGTAATATTAATCTTTTCATAATTTGGCATTTAATTTTTTCGCCCTATCTAAAGCAATATCACACATTGAATTAAATGCAATTTTAACTTCATTATTCCAATTACTATTTTTAATCCTATCATTCATAATCACCATAATTTCATCTCTTGATCTACCATTAACAAAAACAACAAAGATTAAACCTGGGAATGTTAATTCATATGTTTCATTGAGATTTTTCAATTTAATTGACAATTCATCATTTGTATTACCTTCATTTAAAGATTTTTGCTCATTTTGTGAATGTTCCGATAATTTGCTTACTTGTTGCTTCGGTACCCCAAGTCTGGGATGAGCTGAAACAATTTCACAAATTTTATTCCTTATTTCAACTGTATTATCAAAATTTTCTATTAGGTTTAATAACTTTATACGACAAAATTCAATTAATTCTGTATATGTTTCAAATGAATTTCCTTTTATTTTTGAAATAAGATAATCAGTTAATGTACGACATGGTTCAAAAAGATTATCCAAAACAGCTACTAAATGTTCATTATTGAGATGTTTCAATTCATTCGGTTCTGGAAGATTCATAGTATCTCTGTCGTATTCGTTAGTTGCATAACAAGAGAATAAAGAAAGCAAATGGATATGACAGAAAGAAAAAATTTATAGTATCGATTTAATCTATATAGTCATATTATCGGTTATCGGACATCACCGAAAATTATTTTTTCTTTTTTATTTTTAACGGTTGTAATCCATAATCAATATTTTTCTGTATGACCAAACTGAGATTTTATTCTACACGTACAGAACTAAACTAGTATAGTTTTGGCAATTTGCCTCTATGAAGCTAAGAGTTTATCATTTACCGAACTATCACATCCTTGTTAAAAAATAATAAAATTTCGGATGGATGATACACAATAGATAATTATTAATTAAGAAACAGGCTTTAAATAAGTTAGTACAAGTTTAGCGAGTATTAAATTACTTCAAAGTCTAATACTTCCATGTTTCGTGTGCGTTTGGCGTATTGATTATATATGTATAGTCCGCCAAAGTAAGTTATTCATTGATTTGCTCTCTTTAATTAAATCAATTGACAAACTAACGATACAAAGTTTTATGACTGACGAATTTAAAGATTTACAGCCAGAAGCTGTTCCTGGTTTTAAAGTTGGTGAGAAGAGAAGTATTCAAGAATATACCAAACTAGATGCGAATGATGAATCATTAAATAAATGGAAACAAAGTTTAGGTTTAAATACTGGCGAATTATTAGACATCATACCTGGCGACAAGCGTAAAGTAGTCATTATTTCAATGACCTTGAAAATTCAAGGTGAAAATCCTGTTATTATTAATCTTGAAAATGAAAAAGACTATGCATCGTTGAAGGATAAAAAGATTAGTTTCAAAATTAAAGAAAAAAGTATTTATAAATTAGTCATCAAATTTAAAGTACAACATGAAATTATTACTGGGTTAAAATATTTACAAGGTGTAAAAAAAGCAGGTATTACAGTTGATAAAATTGAAGAGCCAATGGGCAGTTATGCCCCAAATACTGTCAATAAGCCATTTTATGAGAAGGAATTTGAAGAAGTCGAAGCTCCAAGTGGATTTTTGGCGAGAGGTTCTTATAGTGCAGTTTCAAAATTTATTGATGATGATAAAACTGAGCATTTGATTTTACCATGGTCATTCCAAATCACTAAATAATAGATATGATTGTGCTAAAATAATTTAATTATACTTTTTACATAATATTTGTCACGTAATGCTCTGTTAATGTTAAGATAGATGTTATAATTACAGTTAGCATCGTTAAAAATTGATGTTTTTATCAAATAAAATGAGTAAAATTGTTTATATAAGAAGAATGAAGGTGAAAAGAAAAACCAAACAAGAAAAATGATGAGTAAAGTTAAGTAAAGTAAAATAGAATATAAATGAGATATAAAAAATATTTTAAAGGTAAAAAAAACAATTAATAAAACAAACAAACATACATAGAACCGATTAGTTGAAGTAAAAAAACAAAACACATTAACATTAACAGAAAATTTTATAGTATTTCTTCAAAATGATGTACCAATCATAAAAAGTAATCAGGAGTTTTTCTACTAACTGTTGGTTCACCAGGTCTAACTGAAGGATCATATTGTAAGAAATCTCTATTATGATTTTCATCAACTTCCATGATTGCAGCTTGATTACCGCATCTATAACAATAATTTGGAGCAGAAAAAATCGTAACAACTAAATCTTGATGAGACCAACTATAACCTTCCATAACTAATTGATGAGCTCTTGCAGTTAAACTTAAATTATTTGTATGATTAAATTGTTCACTAATATCTTGACCAAAGGTGAAACCTGCACCTCTTGGAGAGATTCCCCATCCACCTCTATCATCAGGATCAGACCAAAGTAAATCACACATTGGACCTTCATGCGGCACTTCTTGAAATCTATTTAATTCACGAACCTGATCAATTGTTTCAATCATTGGAGATAAACCACCATGAAGACAAAAAATTGAATTATCGACTAAAGCAGTAATTGGAAAATAATCAAATAAATCAGTGAAAATTTTCCAAACATTGGAAGAGCCATATTTTCTAAAACATTCATCATAAAATCCATAAACTTGAGTAATTTGCCTTGATTCATGATTACCTCTTAAAATTGTAATTCTTTTTGGATATCTAACTTTCATTGCAACTAAATAAGAAACAGTTTCAACAGAATAATAACCTCTATCAACATAATCACCCATAAATAAATAATTCGTATCAGGACATGGACCACCAATTTTAAATAGTTCCATTAAATCATGAAATTGACCATGAATATCACCACAGATTGTAACTGGTACTTCAACAGGTTGAACATTTTGTTCATTTTTTAAAACTTCTATTGCCATATTACATAATTCTTTAACACTTTCTTCACTTAAAGGTTGACATTTACTCAATTGATCAATCCAACCATCTAAAGTATTTACTTGAGTTTTAGGATCAATCGTTGAAATTGGTATTTC
>JAMAJE010000082.1:0-76743 GCA_023629255.1 Pichia sp. PB3310
AATTTTTTCTTCTTTAAATCAATTAATAAAGAAATACTTTTTAAGCTATTAAAAAGAATATAAGCATCAGCTTGTTTGAAAATTAAAAGTGATTTATTTAAAAAATTATATTGAAATAAATTTTGTAATTTCGCCTTTTTTAAATATTTAAGATTTTTTCTTCTAATTGATTTAGATGTATGTTTTAAATCCCATGCTCTATATTGTTTTTCTAACATTGGGAATATACAACCTTCAATATCAGAAAATTCATCATCACTATGAATAATTTCATTTTTATTACTTTCAATATTTTCTTCTATATTATTGGATTGTTTTTTATCAATTGATTTTGATTCAGATATTTTCAAATTTGAAGAAATTTTAATAGGTTCAATTTGATTTTTAATTTGATTTTTAATTTCAACTTTTAAATTATTATCAATCTTATTAATTTTATTATTTGTTTCAATATCTGAATTTATTTGGGTATCATTTTTAGAAACAATTGAGGTTGAAATCTTATCATCTTTTTGAACTTCACTATTATTAATAATTCCATCATTATCATTATTATTATTATTATTATTATTATTAGTAACTTTTTCTTTATCTACCTTTTTAGTATTATTAATTTCTTCTTGATCTTTTTCATAATTATCAGCAACTTTTTCTTCATCATTTTTATAATTATTAACAATTTCAATTTTTTCTTCATTATTTTTAGCATTATTAATAATTCCTGTTTCAATATTTATATTTTTATAATTATTAATAGTTTCTCCTTTATCTTTTTTATCATTTAAATTTATATTCTCTATTTCATTGGAATTTTGCAAATTTATAAAAGAATTTTTATTAGGATAAGAAAAATTTGGTTGATAAGAAGAAAATTCTCTATAATCTATTGAATTTGAATTTGAATTTAAATTTTGATTTCCAATTGGAGTCAAATTTGAATTTATTATTTGATGTTTATTATAATAATTTGATTTATTATTATTATTNTGATCATGTTGAGAATATGAATTTATATAAGAATCATTATAATCTGAATATCTTTGTTTTTGATCATCTCTATTATAGGGATTTGAAATATTTCTTCTATTTGAATTTAAAGTATTTGAATTATTATTTGTATTATTATTTGGAATTGAAGAGGGTCGAGAAGATCTATAATTTAAATTTTTTTTTGAAGGTGGAGTATTATACCAATTAGAATTATTCAAAGAAGTATTAACAACATCAGTATTATTATTATTATTATTATTATTTGAATTTAAATTTGTATTTGAAACATTTCTTCTTGAAGAAAAAGGACTAGAAGATTGATCATCAATATTTTGAGATTGATAATTATCTGAATTTTGTGAAGGAAATGGATTTGGATTTGATGAATAAGAAGAATAAGAATAATTATAAGTAGTTTGATAATATTTCTTTGGTTTTCTAGACGTTTCATCTTTAAAATATCGCCCATTTCCAGATTTATGATAATCTTGAACCATATTTATAATTATTATTTTAATATTTTATTATTTTATATTTGATATAATAAAATAAAATATAATATAATACAATATTTTTGAATTCGATTATATTAATTGAAGAATAAATTGATATAATAATTGCCCTAAAAAAGGGAGAAGAAATAAATTTATAATATAACAAATGGTCACCAGTTATTTTTAAAACAAAAAAAAAAAGAACCCAAGAATGACTGATATAAAATTAAACAAAATAAAATAAAAATTGTAGGACCAGATGACTGAAAAGCCTACTAAGAATATCTCTTAATATGATAGTTATATGTATATAATAAGTATATGGTTTAAAACTTAAGAAAAAAGATAAAACAAGTGTTAAAATAAAATAAAATAAAATAAAGTAATATAAAATTGTAATAATTGAAAGGTCGAATATACAGATAATTCAATATTAATATTCAAAATTAAATATAGAAAATAATAGAATATTAATGAATACTAATGAATATTAACAAATAAACAAAAAAAAATAAATAAATTAATTAATTATGCGCAAACTAAACTAAACTAAAGGCTAAAAGCGAAAGGCTGCCAAATTTCAAATTGCGCAGTAATTTAAGAAATTTAATTATTTCAGTCATTACCCGGTTTTCATTTTATTTTATTTTATTTTATTTTATTTTTTTTTCTTTTCTTTTTTTCTAACTTTTTCAATTTTTTCCATTTTTATCGACGCGTCGATTAGTTTTTAATTTTTTAATTTTTTAATTTTATTTTGCGACACGAAAAATCAAATTCTTATTTAAATAAGAAAAGAATTACATTTCTTATTTGGGAGCATTTCCTATTTAAGAATATTAATTGGTCTTTTTCTGAAACACGTTAACATTGTCTATTTTAATGTACTTTTTAATTTAATTTAATATTTAAGTTTTTTAAAACGCGTTGATATTTTTGAATCAATGCTTTATTAATTCATTTAGTTATTTATTCATTCCTTCCTTCCTTTCAATTCTTTTTCTTTCTTTAAGTAAAACTTTATTTTTTTCTTTAAAATAATTATAAGAATAGAAATAAAAATTTCTTTCTTTTAATTAAATATTTTAATTGAGTTATGATGCTAAATACTAATAATAACTTAAAAAGAAGTTTTGAAACATTTATTAATGAAAATGAATTAATTGAAAATGATTTAGAATTAGCAGAATTAAATTTATTGAAAAAACATAAATCAAATATTTTACAAAATTCAAATAAATTAGATTTAATTTCTCCACCAGTAACACCGGAAAAATTTGATAAAACTTTTAATATCTCAGATTCATCATTAAAATCAATTTCGAAAAATTTAAATAATAATTTACTTTCAACAACATCAACATTAACATTAACATCAACATCAACATCAACATCCTTATCTTCTCCTTCTTCACTTAAATTAAAATCTCCATATACTAATGCTAAAAATTTATTTTTAAAAAGTTCAAATCCATATTCAACTTCAAATTTTATTTTAAATGGTAGAGAAAATGAAGCTAAAATTTTAAATTCTTATATAATTGATTCAATTAAAAATTTAAATTCAACTTCAATTTATATATCTGGTCCTCCAGGTACTGGTAAATCAGCTCAAACTAATGCAACTTTATCTTATTTAATATCAAATTCAAAAATTATTGATGAAAATAAAAAAATTTATAAAATTGAAAAAATTAATAATCAATTAATCAATAAAAAAATTAAAATTATAAAATTTAATTGCATGTCATTAAATAATTCAAATGATTTATTTAAAAATTTATATAATGAAATTTCAAATATTAAAACAAATTCAAAAAATATAACATCAAATGAATTATTTAAACTTTTAATAAATTCAAATAAAAATAATTATGATATGACAATTTTAATATTGGATGAAATGGATAATATAATTCAAAAATCTCAACAATCTTTATTTGAATTATTTACATGGGCTTCAAATTTATTAAATATTGAAATTAGACCAAATTTATTATTAATAGGTATTGCAAATGCTTTAAATTTAACTGATAGATTTTTACCAAGATTAAGATCAAATTGTATAAGTCCTAAAATTTTACAATTTTTACCATATACTGCAGATCAAATTAAATCAGTTATTACAAATAAATTATTTACTTTAATTTCTTTAAATAATATTGATAATGATATTGATAATAAAGAAAATCAATTAATTAATATTAAAAATTCATTACCACCTTTAGTTCATCCAGCTGCAATTCAATTTTGTGCTAAAAAATCAGCTATAACAACAGGTGATTTAAGAAGATCTTTTGATATAATGTTTAAATCTTTAGATTTATTTGAAAAAAATTTATTAAAAACAATGTCAATTAATGATTTATTAAAAATCCCAATTGAAAAATTACCAAAAATGATGATTTCTCAAGTTGTTAAAGTTTGTTCTGATTCTTTTAATGCAAATTTTGATGCTAAAATTAATCCATTAACAATTCAACAAAAAATGATACTTACATTTTTATTTAAATTTGAAGAAAAAATAGAAACTGAATCTAATAAATTTATTAAATCGAAAACACAGCCAACCTTCAATTCATTAGATTCTTTTTTCAAATATTATATTCAACAATGTAAAAATCTTGATTATATTACATTACTGAAAAGATCAGAATTTTTAGAAATTATAACATTTTTAGATGTTCATGGATTATTAATAATTTCTATGGTTAATACATCATCTTCAACTAAAAATCTGATTGCAAATAATGTCGCATCTTTAAATTTTGATAATTTTAAAGTCACAACAAATATTCCAAAATCTGAATATTTTAAACACGTAAATGATATTTTGATTCTAAAGAAAATTATTTACAGCAAATATTAGAGTTAACTTTACATAGCATATTTACACTACATAATTTATAATTTAAACGCTCATAAAAATTTATTCGCAAAATTGAATATCTTTTCATAACCTAACAATTTTATTCGATTTTTGTACTAATAACCATTATATTTCAACCTCAAAAAAATATCATCATAAATGATTAAAAATTGAAGAAAAAAAAATGAAACATTCCAAATTCATATATGTATGAATATGAAATTAATAAATAATATACTTTTTTCGACAATAATGTTATTACATGATTAATAGAATATTTTGAAGGACAAATAATATATAAACAGAGAAAAAATTAAATTGTTAAGAAATTGATATAAAAGAAGTGAAGTTCAATTTGAAGGACATAAGAAATAGAAAAAAAAAGCAGAGGATGGAAAGAACTGAATTTTATTGTGGTTATACAAGTTTAATACCCATTTTTATATTATTTTAATTAAAAGGCAACCGTACCAATTTTTGCAGATCTTGCAAAAGTTTTACGTTCTAATTCAGTTGCATTTTTAATTTCATCATTGAATTTTTCAGAATAATTAATAGAATGTTTTGGATTAGTCCAACCTTTTTCTGAAGTTGATTCTTTAATAAAATGTGCAAATGGGTATGTTGGTAATGTTCTAACTGGTGTATCTTCGGTAATTAAACCTAATTTAATTTGTCTTTCAACTAAATCATTTAAATAAGGTAAAATATGATCTCTAAATGATGCAAAATTTTTATATTTACAAATACCTTCTGGAGCTTCGAAAATGATTTTTCTAATTAATGATGGTATTAAAGGTTCATCTTTCATTTCTTCAATTTGATAGAAAACTGGATGATTGGTAAAAATGATTGCTCTTGATTTTGGTAATCTTCTTAATGTTTGACGTTCAACTCTAACATTAAATTCTGTTGGTAAAACATTACTTTCAACTTTATCACCTTCTTTTAAAGCATAAACATTATTTAATAATAATTTATGATCCCATGAAATATACCATGATGCTCTTTCAACTAAATCTGCTGGTTTCATTCTTGCAAACCATTTTTCCATTGATGGCTTTAATTTTTCTTTATAATATGGAACCTCAGTATGAATAACATCTAAAGTTTTACCTAATTTATATCTAATACCAAATGAACCACCAGGAAATGGAACAGCAGCAGCCATTAATCTATGAATACCATCATCACCTTTTAAAACAATATAAAAATCTTCTTTTGCCATTTTTGAAACATAAACTAAAGGATGATCTTTTAAAGGTTCTGAAAAATCTAAAACTTCACCAGTAAGTTCATTTTTAACATGTTCACCATTATCATTAGTCGTAAATAATAAAGGATATCTAATCATCATATGTTCTTTAACAGTATCCATTAATTCTCTACATGCTTCTTCAGAACCAGGTAACCAATCAAAATTATCAGGACCATAAGTATGAATAACTCTTTCTTTTTCTTTAATATAATCATAATAATATTTATCCATATCTAACCAATGGTTTACATCTAATTTAAAAATTGACATAGTTTGATGATATGGCCATCTAAAAGGTCTCCAAGGTCTATCATCTCTTGTTTTCACTTGTTCAGGAGTTATAAATAATGGAGTTGGTTTTGGAGCAGGTTCTTCTTCTTCATTATCAGAGCTATATTTATTAGCTTTGATTGGTTTATGTTTAGTTGCATTAAGCTTATCATATGCTACTTTTGCTAAAAATAAAGTGGTAGCAACAGCAGCTCCTGCACCTAAAATATTGTAATAGTTTGTAGATTCCGAAGACATTGTTTGAAGACTTTAGAATCTAAAAATATTTATTATCAATATATAAAAAAAGTAAATATAGTCATTTGAATCAAATTAATATCTGATTGATTGACACATTAATATTGACGTCCAAAATCTATTCTTTTATACACAAAACCTACCCAACTGCTCAGTTTTTGATAGCAGCAATGCATTACCCAATGCGGTAAAAAGAGCAGCGCTTATCGCAAAGATTTGCTTCTTTGGAAGAAAATATATTTTATTTTATTTTATTTACCTTGTTAATGATTACTCGACTCAGTTATATATTTTCTTATTTACCAATTTTTGATTATTATTATATTATAAACATATATAAGCTTATTAAAAAAAAATAGTGGTTTAATTTTTTATATAAGCTTAAAAAAATGAATCAGCGTCCTGAATATTGAACAGGTCAGATCCAAAAAGGGCGTCCATTAAATCGGTGTTCAAACTCATAGAATTCAAAACATCGTTAATGTCTGTGGTATTAGTCCGGGACTCATTCGTAGAACCTGTATCCGTAGTACGAATGTTACCCGTATCTGTATTAATATTATTGTTTGTATTGTTGGAAATTTCAGTAAATTCTGGTATGTAGCCCATTTGGGTGAATAATGAAGATGGCGTGTTTGGAGTGGTTTCCAAATTCATAGTAAGACCAGCAAAGTCATTCGATTCTCTATCCGCAATAACGTTTCCTGTTGTAGTAAAAGATTTCACCATTGGGACAAACGTATTGTTATCACTGTTATTGTTATTGTTATTATTATTATTACGGAAATACTGTTGTTGTTGTGGTTGTTGCTGCTGCTGCTGCTGTTGTTGCTGTTGTCGTTGTTGATGATGTGAACCATCGTTCAATGTCTCAATAGGGTGTGACTGTGCACGTCGTAATGTATGACTAATGGCACCCTTACCCTTATTTAGTATCTTGTTAGTAAAACCTCCATCAACATTATCTGTACCATTAATCTTTGTCGCCGGTGGAGTCTTTGATCTCTTCCTTTTAGAAGAATCCGTTTTATTCAAATTTAGTTTCAGTCTTTTATATCCCGATGGAATACTACTCGTAACACTATTAAATTTGTCCTCAATTTTTTTGACATTACTTGCTGGTGCATTGTATTTCTCAACTAATGTTTGAATAATACCTAAGTCTTCTAATAGCGTTTCAATGATATCTGACATTCTTTTCATTGTACCATCAATTTTGTCTAAATTATTCATAACCAATTTTCTAATTAAATTAATAGACTTCAAAATTTCTTCAAGATTAATATCATATTCTTTATTAAGATTATCTAAATCAACTATTTGCTTTCTAGAATTTGATGATTTGAATAAAATATATGACAGTGTTAAAACCATAATTGCATTATAACAATAGAAAACATCATAGTATAATGTACCATTAAAAAAACCTTTAGCATCTGTATAACTTACCATTTCTGCGGTTTTAAATGAAGATTTAATACCACAAACAAATAGGGATAAAAATGGGTCATCATTTTTAACAATATAATTTTGTGAATTAACAATATATAAAAACATTGGTAATGTTAATGTAATAAAATAATAATGATATTGAATATGCAATTTAGGTTTATATCTTTTAATCGGTAATGATTTATAATCTTTCCAACTAGTTGGTAAATCATTCCAAAATGTTTCTAATTTATTTTTAAAATATAATGCCTTTTCAATACTTACTAGAGATAATGGATCCCGTTGAGTTTTCTTTTTATAATCAAGAATTTCAAAAATAATTTTAGTTAATTTACAACTTTCTAAATAATAAATTTTAAAATTTTCATCTTTTTCATCAGGTATATCAGGGAATCCAATATCAATTTCTTCCCACGGAATTGCACTTGATCTACCAAATGAACAACATAATGTTGTTTCAGCTTTTGTTAATGACCATAAAATTCTTTTCATAACATCTGATTTTTTATCATTAAATTTATTAACAATTGATTTTCTATGTAATCCTAAACTTTTAGCTTGAATTGCAGCTAATTCCATTAAACAATAACCACTTTCTCTTATTTTAATACTTGATAAATAAACGGAAAATAATATCAATAATCTAATACCATCAATTGAAGGTGTTAAAACAACATCTGAAAGTGATAATTTTATTATATCAATAAATTTAGCAATCATTTCTTCATCAAGGACAGAATTTTCAGGTAATTTTTCAGGATTAGAATATTGTTGAAATCTTCTACCTAAGATCCAAATTGTATAAATAGAACAAATCTCTGCACTACTTAACCTTGAAACGGTTTGTGATTTTTTATTCTCCTTTAAATAATTTAAATCTAATTCTTCCCAAAAAATTTCATATCTTTCAATAAAACTCTCTTGATTAAAAATAAAGTAATATGGATGCACTTTTTCAAAGAAAACTTCGAGATAAATATCAGCTTCATTTCTATCAACAATATTTATTAATGGGAATCTGTCAACATTAATTGTATCTAAATTATATAAATGTGTAGGATATTGATAAACCGGATCATTTTCAGAAGTTATAGTTTGTACTGAACAAACTGTATCTCTAATATCTTGTGTAGAAGTTGGTGGTTTGGTTTCATTATAAGATCTTTTAATAATAATATCGCACAATCCATTTAATAAAGATGCAGTACCAAAGTTACCAATAAAATGTGTATGCCCAAACTTATCAACAATTAATCTTTCACTGTCAATATTGTTGTTTCTTATTTTAACACTCGGTGGAAGTTCAGGTAATTCATTTGATTTAGACTGAGGTTGTTCAACATTCAACCCACCATTTTCCTTTTCAAGATCGTCCACTTTTGTTCCCGTAGTTGTTTTAATTTCTGACGACTCTTCTCTTTTATCCAAATCTTCTTTTGGCTCTTGTTTTATTTTCTCTTTCATCTCCGTGTTATTATCAATATTATTGAAGTTAGTACTATCAAGATTTTGCTGATTAATGTCAATATTTTTATTGGCTCGTTCTAATTCTTGGAAAGAAACTTTTTCAGAGTTATCCATATTTTCGTCATTTGTATCTTCTATACTTGGCATTTCAAACTTAAGTTTATGTCCTATATCAATTAATTCTTCAATGTTGTAAATGTCGGAATCCGGGAAAAGGCCAGTAATTAATGCCAATAAACATTTATAATGCAATGCAATATTTTTAACAGGACCATAGAAACGTTTCTTTCTTGGAATAGAAGTTGTACAAGCAACACCGGCTTTGGAGCACTGTATACAAGGTGTGATATTATCAAATTTCAAGTCGTTATTCTGAAGTCTTTTGCATTTTGTCTTTCTGAGTTTGCATCTGTCACATGAGAATAAGGCTCGCTTTCTTTTGTCTGAAGGTACAAGTCTCCTCTTTGATTGTAAACGCTGCTGAGTATTAGAAGGCATTCTGCATAGAAAAATATAGTATATGATTGTATATTGAATGTGATAAATTAAAATGACATAATTACTAATATTTTAAATGTGTGGATGAAGAAATATTGAAATCCGAGGTTTTGTTTTGATGACTCGGTAAATTGGTTTTTCATGTTTTGAATTTTTTGACTCATCATGGATCATAAATCATGAATCAAGGAAGATGATAATGCATTCATTTTATTTATCTGCTTATAAATAAATAACATTTTGAAATGGCAGATATAAAGGGAGCAACATCTGTTTCCTCTATAATAAACACTGTCAATACAATTATAGGATCAGGTATATTAGTTTTACCATATGCATTTCGTACAGATTCTATATTTTTAGGAACAATCATTATTCTTCTTGCGGGTCTTGCCAATGGATTGGGTATGATTCTACAAGGTGCAGCATCAAAGTTTTTACCACCAGGTACAGCTACATTTTTTACTGTTTGTAGAATAACATATCCGAAATTATCAGTTTTGTTTGATTTTGCCATTTTTCTACAATGTTTTGGTGTTAATATATCCTATTTAGTTTTAACTGGTGATCTATTACCATTAGTATATTCTTTTGACAACTGGAATTTAAATGATATGAAAGTATTTTATATCTTATGTTCAACTTTGTTAATTGTACCATTATGTTTAACGAAAAGAATTGATAGTTTAAAATATGCATCTGTTATCGCATTAATTGCAATTATTTATATTTGTTTCTTAATTTATGGTTATTTTATTATTACTCTATCTTCAGGATATACAAATATTCCAGATGACAAAATAGGGGAAATTTCATTATTTATGCCACAAGGTATTAAACCAGTTTTTAAAACTCTTGGTGTCGTGGTTTTAGCATATACTTGTCCAACACAATTTTCAATTGTATCAGAATTAGAAAATCCATCAATTCAAAGAATTTCCAGAATTGTTTATATTTCAATGATAATTACTGCAAGTATTTTTGTCTCTGTTTCACTTGCAGGTTATTTAACTTTTGGAAATGCATTAACAGGTAATATTCTTCTAATGTATGGAAATAATATTTATACACAAACTGGTAGGGCATTATTAGTTTTAATGATTGTATTATCATTTCCATTAATGTTTCATCCTGCTCGTGTCTCATTCAATAATGTTTATTATGTTATAAGTGAAAAATGGATTAAAAAAGATCAAATACAACAAGATTCCTCTCATACCTGTTCTGATCATCGTCATCAAAGAGATGAAACAGAAGAACTTTTTACTTCTAGATCACCATTATTACAAACACATGCATCAACAACAAGTTTAGCATCCCTTGAAAATGCTGAACAAATTCTTCATATGGATGATGAAGATGTTGAAATGTCAAATATTAGATTTTACACATTAAGCTTTTTATTATTAATCTTGTCATATTTATCCGCATTATTATTAAATTCATTTGAATTAATATTATCAGTTGTTGGCTCAACAGGTGGTGTTTTAATTAGTTTTGTTTTACCAGGATTTTATGGATATAAATTAATTGCTTCTAAGAATGATGAAATAATCGAAAGATTATATAGATATTCTCCAAATGAAGCGGAAAATCCAATTTTTTATAGCAAATTATTGAAGAAAATATCACTATTATTAATTATTTGGGGAATAGGAGTTATGATTATTTGTCTATATTCTATTTTATTTGCATAAAAAATTACAGATATTTTTGATAATACCATATAATATCATATTATATAAAGTTTTAAGTTTTAAATTTTATTATCAAAATAAATAAATATATAAAGAGAAAAAACAATCTTTTTATATAAAATTAAAATTAAAATTTACTTTTGAAAGAGTTAAAAAATTGTCTTAGTTTATTTATTCACTATCACTTCTAATATCATCAGCAGAATTCCCCCTTATAACACGTATTGCAACTCTAAGAATCATAAACATCCAAATTATTGTAATAACTTGTAAAAATGTTAATAACAATAAAAATATATCAATTTGAAAATCAGTATAACAAATTTTAACAAATTGACCTGGTAAAAACTTTGAACAATCAGCATTCATAATTAATCTTGCCTTTGTCCATGTAAATATTAAAACATAAATATAAACACCATGTCTTAAAACCACCCAAGAAAGCATAAAAATTATAAACATTATATCACAAGATTGTTGAAATCCACAATATTTTAAAATTTTTGCAGTTGATAATAGAACATCAACAATATCCATTAATAATAAAATAATATGACCAATTCTTGTAAAATAAAAATAATAAGAACCAGTACATAATAATATAGTAATTATATGATGTGCAAACATTTGTAAATGATCTTTCCTTCTTGCTTCTAAATGTAAAACAACAAATTGTTGAAACCAAGATGCAGTTTGAACTAAATAATAAAATTTAAATTCAGGTGATAATTTATCATGTGGCCAATTTGCATAAATATTATAACAATTAAAAAAATAATTAGATTTTGAATAAAGATAAAATCCATAACCCCAAGATAATGAATAATAAAAAATTGACCATGATTGTTCAATAAATCTTTGAATTGCTCTGAATTTTTTTATACCAGCTAATCTTGCACATGGTTTGAAAACATAAACTATTAAATAGCTTCTTAAAAATAATAAATTAATAACCCAAAACGTAGCAAAGTAGATATCATCTAATCCAATATCATAATAATTAGAATCAGGATATTTATATGATAATGTGTAAAATTTTTTAAATATTGGTGATCCATATTTTGAACCTAAAAATAATATTATAAAGAAAAGAATGGATAAATTAATTGTAGATCTGTCAAGTTTTTCAGATTTTGCAATTTCATTTAAATTGTCAAGATGTTTTTTTTTGTTTAATTCATTATCATTGCCAAGATGATTTTGCTTTAATAATGATGATGATTGTTCTTCTTTTAGAGCAAATCTTTGTTTGAGCCCGTCTGGGCTTGCAGATAATGGAGCATTAGACGAAGACAAACCAGTCATATCAATGCTCTAAATGATGATGTGTCACTCTGCAAGTCTTCAAATTGAACAACGCCTAAAAAGAAAAAAATTAAATGAAATAAAAGATAAGAGTTAACTAAAACAAGTTTCTTTATATGATTAAATGAATGAATGAATGAATGAATATTTCCATTAAACAAATAAAAATAAAAATGTAAATATAAATAAAAATAAAAATAAAAATAAAAAAAAGAAAAAAAAACAGGACGGAAAAGAAAAGAACGTGGAAATTCTCCATTCTCGACTCGACTGAAAATTGGAAATTGAATAAATTGAACATTGAACGTCTGGAAACTTGCTTTTCGTGTTGTCTTTTTTTCTTGATACTTGATTTTTCGTTTTTCTTCGTTAGGCAAAAATTTTATTTTATTCTATTGTTTTTTTGTTGAATTTATTTTATTTTATTTTATTTTTAATTATTTTATTTTTAAGTTATAGATAGACAGATCGATCGATATTAAATATTCTTCCACTAACTAAATAGCTAGTGTGAACCTCATTATGAGTGATTAATGAATATTACTATTATTTAATGCCATTAATAGTAATTTGACATTTTGACGTATTGTACCCTCATCATAAAACTGCCAAGCCTCGTATAATGTTAATAATTCTTGAACACTGTCAATCACTTCTTCTAAATTAACATTTGATCCAGCTAAAAAATTAGTAAAAGCATCAATTCTACTGTTTCCAACTCTATTATTATTATAATTTATTGCTGCTGTTGTGGTTGTTGGAGTGGATGATAATGTCATCTTTTCTGGACTAGTGCTCACACTAGTATTCATATTAGCGGAACGACCTGGTCTAGTTTGTGAGAATGAGTGGCTTAGTTTTCGACGCAATCCCAGTTGATTATTATTATTATTACTATTATTATTATTGTTGTTGTTATTTGACCCGTATAGAACACCCTGGCTTTGATTGGTTTGGGATATTTGTTTATTAATACTTTTATTTAAATTATTCATTAAGCTAGCTTCTTCATTATTACCAAATTTAGCATTTTTCATTCCCTTAATTGGACTATGACTTTGATTAATTTTACTATTATTATTGGTACTCCCATCAAACATAAAAGAATTTAATGGATCCATATTAGGATTAGATATATTTTTGATGCTTTTTTTTATAGAATTTTCATTATATTTATTTTCAAATTCAGAATTATCCATTCGTACAATCAATGAAAGTTGTAATGCAGCAATTGCAATAATATGTGGCGGATATAATAATGGTAAATCAGTTATATAACTATCATTTATTACCTGCCATGTATTCTCAATCTCAGCATCTGTTAAATCTAATCTATATTTAACATTTCTTTGTCGTTCATTATCTTTTAAAACATCCTTATTAGAATCACTTTCTTTACCTAAAACTTCTACTAGTTGTTTTAATGAATTATATGGATGATAAATTATTAAATCACAATCCAATTCTTCAATTAAATAAAATTCAAATTCTGCAAGTTTAGTAAAGTCTCCAGAAATAAACTCTGGCCAACAATTCCTTGATTCTGATAATATTGTTCGTATATGTTGAGGACATTCACATATTTTACATGCAAGATAAATAGAGGTAGCAATTAACATATAAATATTAATTTCAATTAACGAAACCCTTGTTAAAAATCGTGTAATATACACTTCAGCAGTTGAAAGTACAATTTGTCGTAACAGTAATCTTCTACCTAATTTGGCTATCAGTTGATGGATATATAATCTCATATTAATATCATAGCGTACAGATAAAGTATTATTTACAATTTTCTGTTTCTCCCATATTATAATCTTTGTTCGAAGTGAGTTTAGTTGATCCTTCGTAAACTGCCAATGAGCCCTTTGTGATGAAACCCAATAATCAGCAGACATAATCTTTTTAAACTTTCAACTAAGCTATGACTTAATTCTCTAAAAAATAATCTCTCTAAAAAGTCGTTAAATGAATTATATATTTATGAGCAAAGAACAAAAAAACGAACAAAAAATTGTATACTTAAAACATAGATTTAAATACTGTTTAATGTTGGATTGGATGGCTGTGAATTTGAAACTTCAGACTTCAGACTCAAACTCACAGTTAAGTCCAAAGTTCAAACCCCAAATTGTGCGATTTAATTTTATTTAATTTAACTTTAACCACATTTTTCTTTTTCTCTATTCTTGAATTCTATATGTAAACTTTATATCAATTTATAAACTTTTGATCTTGCTGTAATTCCTGACTACTTCTTCCAAATACAATATTTAAATAAATAATGACTGACCGTTTGACACAACTCCAATTATGTCTCGATCAACTTATAGACATTATGTTTTCAGCACTCTCTTATATCGACCAGAATCATGATTCTGAGCCACTACATCCATCAGATCCTAAAATTGCAAATCCTGATCCAAACTATAATCCACCAACAAAGTTTGAATTTGATTCAAGTCAACAAGAATTAGCAACTGATATAATATTAAAGACAAGACAGATTATGACTATAATTGATACACTCCCCGGTGTTGGTGTTACTAAAAGAAAACAAATGGAAAGTATACAAAATTTACGAATAGAACTTGAAAATGCTGAAAGAGAAAAGCAAGATGCAATTCAGAAAAAGGAATTGTTATTAGATTTTGTAAACAGCTTGATTCTTGAAGTAAGTGATACAATTGCTACAACTCGTTAGTTTTATATTATATATGTGTACATTATTCTAATTTCAAACATTGTAAATTAACTTTTATTCGAAAGATAGGTACTATAAAATATTCAAAAAAAAAAAATTTATTCAAATGGTCATAGTCATCTCCAACTTATTAAGGATTTTTAAACATCTTAAGAAGAATTTTTTTTTTCATTAACAGTAGCATTGACATTGCACCAAATTGATGAATTAAGATATATAAATCTTTTTAAGTAGTTACATTATGTTCAGACTATCTTTATTTTTCAATTGTAATCAAACCAGCCATATCCTACTGCAATAAAGATAATATTTCTCTTTAATGCTCTCATGGAAATTGAAGAACATGACTAAAAATTTGAAAGCGCAGCTGATGATCCATCTCACAGATGATTCATTACCAAATCCATCTCAGAATGATTCATGATTCATCTTCTATTTGAATCATTTAATAAATGGTCAGTTATTATTTATATTTTACTTTTGTTGGAAATACTTTTTGATGATTTTAATGCAATCTTGAAATCTCTGCTCGTGTATTTAAATGGAATGTTTTTACCTGTAGCTCAATTATATTTATAAATTTCAATTTTTTCTAGTATTCGTTATAACAGAGTAACCAATAACAAAAATGTCATTGTCTTATAAAGGATGCACTACCCAATCATTACATCGTCTTAATGTTTTAAATGATAAACTGAATTCAAATAATATTCCAAGTGAAACTCCATCATTAGCTGAAACTAAAGTTGCAAAAGTTAAACTACCAAATCCAATTGCTGTTCCAATAATCACTCAAGAAGATATCACATTGACTAAGGAAGAAGCTACCGTTGATGCTATTTTAGATATTTTAAAGAGATATGGCGTTTGTAGAATTAAAAAATTATTTTCAGCTGCTGAAATTGACCAAATTAATACAGACCTCGATCCATTCTTTAAAGAGAAAGAAAATGATCCAAGGTTATTTCCGAAAGAAACAATTAGAGTTACTGAAGCTGTTTCGAAGTCTCCTCAGGTTGTCAACAAACTTATGTCTCATCCATTAAATTTGCAACTTACTCACAAAGTTCTTGATCAGTCAAACGTTTTCTGGATTGGTAATAATTTGAATGTTGGTTATTGTCCAGCAATTGTCAGTAGTTCAATTGGATTCCAAGTTTCACCTGGTGCAGATTTCCAAGCTCTACATAGAGATGATCAATCTGATCATAATATTAGGAAAGTTCAAACACCAGAAACTTTTGATTTTAACCTAGAAACACAAATTGGTTTTTCTGTTGCACTTACAAGAACCATCAAAGACAATGGTGCAACAAGGTTTATTCCAGGTTCACACCTATGGGACCATTTACAAAAACCAAAGGTTGATGATTGTATTTACAATGAAATGGAAAAAGGAGATGCAACTTTTATGTTTGCTTCTGTTCTTCACTCTGCATCAGCTAATGTTACAAAAGATGAAGTTAGAAGAATTATTATTTTATTTATGGGTAGAGGTAATTTTAGACAGAAGGAAAATATTTTTATGAATTGTAATATTGACTACTACAAGCAATTTACAACAGATCAATTAAAACGTTTAGGTTTTGGTATGAGTGAGCCATATAGTAACATGATTGAATTACAGGATCCATTGACATTTGTTAAATCAGACTATAAGAGAACCACAAATTATTCAGAAATTTTTAAAGTGGTTGAAAAATAATTGGAAAAAGATGAATTGCTAGTTCTATTTATATATATATATATATATATTATATAATTATATAAAAAAAACCGAAAGTTACTACAAATTATTTAAAACCGAAAATTCTTTTAATGTTTCAATAATTGCATTAATTAAAAATTTTAGCTCTTCATTAGAGATAATAAATGGTGGCATAAGGTAAACTAATTTACCAAATGGCCTAACCCAGACACCCTTTCTAACAAACTGCTGTTGGAACCAACCCATGTTGACTGGGATATTCAATTCTATAACACCAATAGCTCCAATGATTCTAATTTCATTGATAATAGGTAAACCTTCTAGTGGTTTTAACATTTGAAAAAAAGTGCTTTCAATCATTTTGACTTGGATTTTCCATTCATTTCTTTGAATGATTTCTAAACTTTTTGATGCAATTGAACAAGCTAACGGATTACCCATAAATGTTGGACCATGCATAAAACCTTTTGTCCTACCTGAACAAACTGTAGTTGCAACGTCTTTTGTACATAAAACAGCACTTAATGTCAAATAACCACCAGTTAAAGCTTTCCCAACACATATAATATCTGGTGTTATACCTGAGTGTTCATATGCAAACAATCTTCCAGTTCTACCAAAGCCTGTTGCAATTTCATCCAGAATTAGTAAAATATTGAATTTATCACATAAAGTTCTAATTTCTTTTAAAAATTGTGGATGATAAATCTTCATACCGCCTGCACCTTGAACAATTGGCTCTAAAACAACTGCAATAATTTCTTCAAAATTTTCAGAAATTGCTCTTTCAAAAGATTCAATATATTTAGATTCCCATTTATCCGTTGGTTTGCATTTTGGTGGTTCTACAAAAATATTTTCTCTAACATACCCGGAATATAAATTATGCATCGAATTAATTGGATCACAAACAGACATTGCACCAAATGTGTCACCATGATAACCATAATTAACTGTTAAAAATTTTGTCTTTTTGAATTTGCATGATCCATTATAATTGTACTTAGAATCGCAGTGTTGGATAGCCATTTTTAGACTAACTTCAACAGCAACAGATCCCGAGTCCGCTAAAAAACAATGTTCCAACTCAGGTGCAGTCATGTCCAATAATTGTTTGGTAAGCTTAATAGCAGGTTCATGAGTAAAACCGCCAAACATAATATGAGAAACTTTAGTCAGTTGGGTAATAGCAGCTTCATTTAACTCTGGATGATTGTAACCATGAATTGCTGCCCACCATGAGCTCATACCATCAATTAGTTTTTCACCAGTAGCTAATCTAATTGTGACCCCCTTAGCAGATTCAACAAAGAAACATGGTAATGGATTAATAGTCGACGTGTATGGATGCCAAATGTGGTCTTTGTCAAATTGCAACAGCTCTTTAATGTTAGACATTATGTAATTGTTGTTTCAATAGAGAAAAAAGAAAACATAATTTCATCAGGTAAATGATGAAATTTGTCAATAATGAAGGGACATTTATAATAATCAGTGGCGGCTCTGGCAAAGTAGTTGTTTAAGTATCATTTGCTAATGTTAGAAAAAAAAATGTATAGTTTGATGATTCAAAATGATTCATGAATTCAAAATTTAAACCATGCGGCTGAGGCTGCATTTGGAATCATTAAATGATTCCGTAACTGAATGATTCCATGACTATTCAAATTTTTGTTTCTTTTCTTTGAAATAGACTTTTGAAGAGATTAATATAAAAGCTATATTTTATCTTTTTTTTCTTTTACTAATAAAAGGTTTATAAATTACCTATAAAAATATTGTTTTCATGGATCAAAATGAACATTTTTGTTACAGGTACAGATACAGATGTTGGTAAGACTTTTATTTCGGCTTTGCTTGTCAAACGTTGGAATTGTGACTACTGGAAACCTCTCCAAACAGGGTTAGATGAAGATCCAGGTGATTGTTCAACCGTCAAGCGCCTTTTATTAGAATCAGGTCAGATTCCATCGCAAACCACAATTCACCAACCTGATCATTCTTACAGAAGACCGTTGAGCCCATGGAGATGTACTATTTTAGAAAATGCTCCCCAAATAGATATCGATACTTTTACTACTCCAACTGATAAATTCACCGTTATTGAAGGTGCCGGTGGTATTCTTGTTCCAATCACTAAAGAGGCAACTACTATTGATTTGATTAAAAAATTTGATATTCCAACTGTTGTAGTCGCTCGTTCAACCTTAGGTACCTTGAATCACACATTATTGACTTTGGAAATTTTGAAAGCAGCCGGCGTTGAAGTTATTGGTGTGATTCTCAATGGTGAAATTAATGAAGATAATGCATTAACATTAAAAGAGTTAGGTGTTAATATAATTGCACAAATTCCAAAAGCTAAAAATCTAAATGAAGTTGTTCACCTTATTCCTTCGCTAAAAAGTTTGATAAAATAGAATTAAGTAACTTGATTAATTAAATGTTATTTATAAAATTTAAAAATTTATAAAGATATCATGACATGAAAAAAGATTGTAAATTGTAAAAAAAATGCAGACATTGAAAAAAAAAGCATCAGAAATAAAGTATCATATACTGAACTTATTTACTTGAAAAAAAGACATATAATTAATATTAAAACATCATTTTGTGAAGAATAAAGAAAAAAATAAAAAAAACGGATTTGTACAATAGTAGATATAGCAAAAATTTAATTGGTTATAATTGTTCATTAATGTTATCAATCAGAACTGGAACTATCAGAGAATTTTTCACTACTTAATGATCTTAACGAACCATCTGCTTGATATAATGGATGATTCGATTTAGTATATGATTTTCCGTCATCATTTGGATCTTCATAATCATCATAATCACCATAATCTTCATTTGAAATATAACGTGAGTCATCATGATCAAAATCCACATCATCAACATCATTATCATCAAATTCATCATCAATATTTATATTTTCATCATCTAAACCGCCAGCAGACATTTCATGATAAGGATTGCCTCCCATTTTTGAATCAACAATACCATCAAGTTCATCAGTTGTATGTTCATGAGCATTATCATCAGACCATAATTGGTTCTTTCTTTGTCTTACATCATCATCTTCAGATTCTTCATCAGATGATCCAAATCTATCGGGTAAATCACCGGTAATTTCTTCGCCAATATATCTGGAGAATTTATCGGAATCAAGCTCATTTTCTTCAGAATCCATATATCCATTTCCATTATCATTATTGCCTTCCAAAACTACATCCTCTTCATCTTCCTCCTCACCTTCTTCCTCATCATCATATTCACCTGATCCATAAACCCTTTGGAATAAATTCAGATCATGTTCATTCATTTGTTTACCATCGCTACCTAACACTGCATTATATTTATTTCTTATATCAGTTAGAGTTTCATCAACATATTCTTTCCATTCATCATTTTCAACAGCTTCATCAATAATTTTTGATTTTGAAGTAGTATTGTGAATTTCTAATGATATAAATTTAACAACTTCTTCAGCAATTAATGATAAATGCCCCATATATCCTAATCTCAGACCTGTTTTTTCTTCATACTCTGTGCAGTTATTATGTCCATTAACGATGGCTTTAGCTATATTACATCTATCAAACAAATCAACAGCAAGGTACTTGTTATATCCGATTTCCATGGTTGCATTAAGAATTTGTTGAACAATATCAAACACAACATTATGTAAAAAATTATTCCATGGAAATTTGAAAAACATATCAATGATAATAACTATGATTTTATTATCATATAGAGCAATTTTTAATTGGTCACCAATAACGGGATTTCTTCTTAGTGACTGTTCATCATCGACTTCATCTATGTTGTTTTCATCATTTTCATCTGATAATTCTGATTCTTTCGTTTTATTTTCATCCCTTTGTTTTGATAATCTTAAATTTTCAATTTCATTAGAAATATCAGCACCATCAAGAGAAACAGTTGAATCGGTTTCAACTCTTTTCAAAATTTCTTTGTGCTTTTCAATTAAAAGTTCTCTAATTTCATCTCTTTCTTTAACCAATGTTTCGCCTTTTTGATCATTTAATAATGCCATATTTGAACAATGAATTAGTTCGGCAACTAATTCACATATTTTAAATCTTTCAAAACCTAATGGTTCAATTGTACCAAAAGGTGTTGCTAATGTTTTATCTACTTTTTGTTCCAAAAGTTTTGTGAATTCAGGTAACTTTTCGGCAAACACTTTCACTAAAGTACCCAAATAAATTGGATCTCTTGGTGTTGGTGGATGTGACTCAACTGTGACATATACAACCGGTACCGGATCATAATCTGAATTATTTTTACGTATAATTTCTATAACTATTCCAACACCATTAGATAATCCTGTACCACCTTGTAACATTTTATCAACCAATAATCTAATCATTGGTTCGCTAACTAATTCCCTGGTTAATTCGTTTGGGCCAATTGTTGTATTTTCAGCATTATTTGCGGATATCGTAATGAAAGCTTTTAAAAAATCTCCTGCTGCACTTTGTATTGACGATGGTATATTATTCGATAAAAAATTTATTAATGATTGGATTAAACCTTGTTCTTTCAAAACGTCAATTATACCAGTCGAATCATCAGGTTTATCAGTCGATATTACTTTTAAAAGAAAATCCATCAAAGGCGGAGTTTCAATATGTCTCATAAACCTTTCAACCAAGTTTTGCTCTTGATGTATAAATTGAATCATTTCATCAGTTTTCATATCAAGTAAGTGTTCATTAATTTTCATAAAATAGGTTGCAGAAAATATTGGTAGAGGAGCAGGTTTGTCAAGTATGCACCATAATTTTTCTAATAATTCAGTACTCTCCATAAATGTATCAGTGATTGACCAAACATCTATTGATAGTATTTCAGCTGCAACTTGGGCTCTTCTATTATGCTTTTCATCTTCAGTTTCATCTTCATGTTCACTATCTTCATGATCGATATCGTTATCACTATCACAAGTATCATCTGCACTTTCATCGCTTTCATCACTGTTATTTTCTTGTTCTTCATCATTATTCTTTTCAATATCTTCATTTAATTCATCACCTGACTCTTGACCAATACGTTTATCTTCATCAACAATTTTTGATGACAATTTATTTATATTATCTTCAACACATGAGGAATTACCGTTCGCAGTTTTACCATTGACTTGATTTGATTTGTTTCTTTGACTATTATCATTTTCTTTTTCGTTTAATGGTAACTTATTTATTATGGAACTAGCATTAGCATTAATGGTACTATTTTTAATATTTGGATCATTAATTTCATTATTAGTATCAACAGTAATAGATTCATTAACATTACCAAATTCGGATTCTATTGCTCTACGTTGATATTCATCATCATTAACAACATAATCGACCAATTTTTCTAGGATTTCAGGTCGTCTCAAATATTCGATCAATCTAGCATTTGATGCAAGTAATTCAGAAACAGTTTCTCTTTCATCAAGTAAATCTTCGAGAATGATATTTTCATTTTCAAGGATTTTACTAACCTTTGAAGCATAATTGCTTGTAAATTTCCAAAACCCCGACATGATTGATTGTTAAATTTAGAGGAGTTAAGTTGTGTGACTATTGATATTTTATAGAGAAATTGATATGCTGATTCAATTGAATTCGAATAATCTATTAATGAATATATTTTCTAATATAAGATATTAAATTAAAATAAGTATTTTTTTGTTTAAAAAAATATGCAAAAGAAATGAATTAAAAAGCTTGGATTGATTGGAAAAAAAACGAAGATAAAAAATGGATAAAAAAGCAAATGAACAATTTGATTAATTTTTTATTTTTTTAATGAATTTTTTGTTTTATATTTAGGGATTGACAAACACAGTATATATTTATCAGATATGGATGATTAATAATTTAAAATCCAATTAAAAAATCTGAAGTTTTACACTATTGTTTAAATTAAAATTGAAAGTATATCAATTTATGTAATATTCAATTGTCAAAACAATTTTTATAATAATTTAAAAAATACTTCAAAGTTTAAATATTAATTTCACCCAACAAAACAAATTGAATTAAGGGACTGTGATAATATGTAAACAGTATTTGCTGTAAAAAAAGATATTGAATCTGATTTGATATAGAGCTATACGTTTGAGTGATAAACGCCCTTTTCTATGAATGAAGTGTTATCGACACTAGTAATAATAACAGAAAAGGTTCAACTGTTCAAGGCTCTATGATGTTGGCTTTTGACTTTTCGTGCTTCTTCATCTGTGAGAAAAAGAACCACCACCGGACGACGAAAAGACAGAATTTCCAAAAAAAGGGAAAATCAAGGACGTTGAATTTTTGTTCTTTTAATAATACGCTTGATCGACGGGTCGATTATTTTAAATTGGATGTTTTATGTCAAAAAAAAACCATCCGACGCGTCGATATATTTAACTATATTTAACAATGTTCTTTTCTACTATTATTAACTGGGTTATTTACACGTTTCGTACACATAATCTAGTTCAATACCTCTCTACACTTCCTCATCGTCAAACTGTGCCAGCCAGCTGATGTATCGATCTACTAGACCCAACACGCTCTGACCATTTACCATATCTTTATATATACTTTTTTCTAAACTTGTAGCGTCCTTTCTTTTCTTTTTATCATTTTCTTCTAATTCTAAGATTAAAAATTCAAGTTTACTTTTCAATACTGTTGCATCACTATCTGGTGAGTTCATTAATGTTTCTAATACCTGGAAGCATAAAAGGGGAAATTCACCATAGAATCTCGATGTCCAACTTATTAATTGACACATTAATTTTAAAATGTAATCAGTATCCAACTTGATTGGTTTAAATGCATTATCATCAGTATTAGTTTCTTCATCGTCAGCATCGTTATTATTATTATCATTATCATCATCATCATCATCATCATCATCATCATCATCATCATCATCATCATCATTATTATTATTATTATTATTATTATTATTATTATTATTATTATTATTATTATTATTATTATTATTACTATCTTGATTATCTTTATCATTAATTAAATTTAAATTCTTAAATAATTTTTCATTTTGTGTATATTCTAAGAAGTAATTTAATATTCTGTAACATGCAAAAATACTAAATCTTTTACTTAAGCATGTTTCAAAGGGTACAATTCCGTTTTTATAGTAATGAACCTTAAAACATTCATTACCAATCAACTCCCATTCTAATGGACAAAATTGAATATTTGGTTTAGTGATCAAATCATTTTCATAGATTAAAACATTTTTCAAATTTTCATAAAAGATTAAAAATAATGAATCTAACCATTTTTCGCTTAATCTCTTGCTTTTAAATTTATTTGAAACATCAGTCAATGATATTGTGGATTTATTTTTTAGTCCATTCATGTTTATTTCATCATTATTGCTGATATTTGTCGAATTTTCTTTTGATTGTTCATTCTTAATCACTTCATTATATTCGTCTTCCATAACAAAGATTTCAGATCTAATCTTTAACAAATCGCTCCATCCACATTTTTTCGTCATTAAAGCTAATAAATCATAAGCTTCCTTAAATGTGTAATTTAATTTTGTCTCTTCATAAACTTTTAGACGATATTTATTAGTTTTAGCAATTTCATTATTTGGCGAAAACTCAACTATACCCCCAATGCCTGAAATACAACCAAAATCTTCACAATCTTTCCAAATATGTTCAATTTTACCTTCTAATGGAAAAGGAAATTCAAAAGTTTTTGGTTTTAAAGCAGCATAAATATCTTTTCTTTTATTTGCATACATTGGAGCAGAATTTAAAGCTAGTAAAGCATTTTTTAAATCATTTTTTAAAATATAAATTAAAATTAAATTTTTCCAACATTCAAATTCACTAGGTAAACATTCAACTGATATAGTTGCAGGTATTAATGCTAAATCAGATCTATTTTCATTTATTAAAAATTTACTTTGTTCATTTAACATCCAGCCATCTCTTGGAACTTGTAATAAACAATCATGCATCAATCTAACAGCTTTAGCATAATCATTTTTTAAAATTAAAATTCTAACAATTAAAACATTTAAATTTATTTTTTTATTAATCATAAGTTTTTCAATTTCTTTTATTGCTAAATCATAATATTTAGTAATTGATAAAAGTTTTAATAATGAATCAACTAAATAATTATTAACTAATGATGGCCTATTATATAAATCAGAACATCCAGTTTCATTTCCCTTAAATAATAATTTACACATTAATTTGATTGCCTCTTTTGCATCTTTTGTCGATTGAATTGGATTAAATTTACACATACCAGGTAAATGTCTTTCAATTGAATCAGTAAATAAAATAGATCTAACTAATGATGATACATAAGTTTCAATCCACAAATGTTGATTTTTCTCATCATCATTACTAATTGTTATTGTAATCTTTGATTTATTTGATGGTACAAATTGAATCATTGGAGAAGTTGAACCTGGAAATTGGCATCTAATTCTCAAATCACCTTTACTGAAAATATTATAAGAACAATAAGTACCAATTTTCATATGTTTATTTGTTGCTGGTTCTTTATCATTTAATTGAATAGTTTGTAAATACATAAAAGGTTGAATTACATTTGAAACATTGATACCAGTTAAATAATGATATTCACCAATTTCTTGTTTAATTGATTTGTCATATTTTGAAAGATGGACTAAATCAGGTTGACCTAATTCTTTAAAATCTGATAAAATTTGTCCTCTATATTGAATTGATTCACCTAATTGATTCTCTTGAATTTTTGGAGTAACAATTTGTGGTTTAGTTTTTGAAGTAATTGAAAAAGTTGGCATATTTGAAGTATTTTGAGAAGTCGATCCATTGGTGGACAATATTGATGCCATTCCTGCAATTGAACTTCTCCTGGTGGTATCTGAACTTGACATTGCAAAATATTCCTTTATTTAAACAGGTTCATACCTTATATATTTAATATTAAGCTTTCCTCTTCAGCAGTTGACCATAATTTAAACAGTCTGCAACGTATAAAAGAAAAATGTGCATGTTATTGAAAAGCCTTAATAGCGCGAAAAATCGACGCGTCGATAAATAAAATATTTTCAGAAGAATAATTATTTATCTGTTATGCGTACATATACTTATTTTAATCATGAATAATCTTTTAATTTCAATTTCAAACCTTTTTACAACATAAAAGTAACTTTATAAACAGTTCTTTGAGATCATGTTGGTCCAAAATATTTCACTTTACCTTAAGTTGGCGAATTTATTTAAAAGGTAATACGGTTTTTCAAAAAAAGCCAAATACAAAATATGGATGTTACATATTTCTTAAACTAATAAATATACTTATTGGCAGAACCAATCATTTCAAGAAACTTTTGTATATATCATTTTTAATAAATTTTTAAAGGTCAATTCGAATACTTGTAAATTTAACCTTGACAAAGTAACCACTTTTATAAGTTAAATAAAACTTGAAAACAGAAGAGAGATTAATAACAGTATTGAACTAAAGAAAGTTATAAAGTGATTTGTTTAAGATGAATAGATATATCTGAAATAAATTTAGGGTTCTACTAATTATATATATACTGTATATGTAACTTATTTTAAAATCAAAACTTGAAAATATTGATTTATTTGCCGTATTAGGCAATTTTAATCTCAGATACTCCCTCGAATTCAAGTCCGATGAAATCCGCTTTTTTACATTATTATTATGATTATAATTAACTATTACAACTATTAACTTCAAAATTTATATTATAATAACATCCCATAGAAAGTCATATTTGACATTGTGGGATCAAATTATAATATTGTAACTATAAAACTTTTATCGATTCAAATATTGATTTGTGTTGTTAACTAAAAGTTTTGTTAAGGTCCTGATTGTTATCAAACTATTATCCTATTCGGAAGGGTTATTTATTCTAATTTTAGGCCTATCGATAAATTATATACATATATATATATGTTTTACATAATTATTTTCGATTACAAGCATTTTGCATTTTGTTTTCTAATACTAATACAAGCTTTACTATAAAACAATTGTCTTGCGCCCAGCCGATGAACTCCATCAAGGCGCTGATTGCAATAATATAATTCCTGCCCTTTTGGGAAGAGTTCATCGATCCTAATTACAACATAGATAACAAAATACAACCTTAAAGAATATTAATTATATTATCTTTTTCTTTTACTTGTTTTTCTATTTACATTTATTTTTGATTTGTATTGTTGATACACGCCTAAAAAATTTACTTGAAGAATTTAATTCTTATCTTATCAGCTTATTCTTATCTACTAATAAATTGCTGTTTTAAAACATATATGTATTTTTATCTTTATAAAAAGAAAACATGACTATTATCTATTTTTTAAAGTCTTATAAAGTGGATCAAGTTTCCTACCTACTTTTGCTGAATTCACTTGAGGTTGAACCAAAAAAGAAAGAAAAATATTTTCAGAAACTTTTTTGATTTATATATTATTCGTTTAGCTAAACAACAATCAAATCTCAGCTTTGATATGAAGTTTTTTAACAAAACTGGTGAGTCTAAGAACTCGAATTCACACATAGATGTTTACAATGATGATGGCAACATCGAAATACCATCTGCGTCTTCCAATGAGAAAAAACTTTATGAAACAAAAGTTGTTGATGCTTCAAGTTTGAATGATTCGGATGACTTAGAATCAATTAATGATTTTGAATCCCCTAAGACTAAATCTTTTTTTTCTAAATTTAATGTTTTTGCCTCTCAAATTGATAAAAATGCACATACTGAAAGAAAATTAAAACAAAGACATATTGATTTAATTGCAATTGGTGGTTCTATTGGTACCGCTTTATTCGTTACTATTGGTTCCGCTTTAATGCGTGGTGGTTGTGGTAATTTACTTATTGCATTTACAATTCATGGTTTATTGGTTATTTATATTGTTACTTTAACAATTGGTGAATTAATTTGTTACTTACCTGTTGATTCACCATTTATTACTCATGCAGGTCGATTCGTTGATCCAGCTTTTGAAGTCGTTTGTGGTTACAATTTTTATATTATGGTTTCACTTTATATTCCTTTTGAAATTACTTCTTTTAATTCAATGATTCATTTTTGGAGAGATGATTATAGTCCAGCTGCAGCTTTTGTACCTCAAATTGTTATTTACGTTTTTCTTAATGTTTTTGCTGTCAATTTTTATGGTGAATCTGAATTTTTCCTTGCAATTGGCAAAGTAATTTTAGCAGTTGGATTATTATTCTTTACTTTTATTACAATGGTTGGTGGTAATCCACAGCATTGGGCTTTTGGTTTCCATAATTTCGAAGGTATTGAAAATGCATTTCCACAATATTTAGGTACTGGTGCCTCTGCTTTTTGGGCTGCCTACTTGAAAGCTGTTTTTACTGAAGTTGCGCCTGAATACTTAGGCATGGTTGCCGGCGAAGCTGAAAATCCAAGAAAAGTTATGCCAAGAGCATTTAGCAGTATTATTTATAGATTATCATTCTTTTATGTTTTAGGTGCATTATCAGTTGGTATTTTAGTTAGTCACAATGATCCTGCTTTAGTTAGTGCTGTTACAAATGGTGCTGCAGGTGCTAATGTTTCACCTTATGTTATTGCTATGCAAAATATGGGTATTAAAGTTTTACCTGATATTGTCAATGTTTTATGTATGACTTCAACATTTTCAGCTGGTAATTCATATGTTTATTGTTCCAGTAGAGCACTATATGCAATGGCAAAAAGAGGTAAAGCACCAAAAATTTTTACTCTTTGTTTTAAAAATGGTGTCCCAATCTTTACTATCATTTTAGCAATTGGATGGTCAAGTTTGTCATTATTACAGTTAGGTAAGTCTGCATCGGTTGCTTTAGATTGGATGATTAATTTATGTACTGGTTGCCAAGTTATGAATTATTTTTTTATGATGATTACTTATTTGTTTTTCTACAGAGCTTGTAAGGTTCAGGGAGTTGACAGATTTAAAATGCCGTTACAAGCATGGACTACCAAATATCAACCATATCCTGCATATTTTGCATTGTTCATAACTTTTGTTATTGTTATGTTTTTGGGATGCCAAGCATTTATTCCAACTTTTGATGTTAATTCCTTCTTATACTATTACTTGATGGTTTTCGTCAATATTGGAGTTTTCTTTATTTACAAATTCTGGAGGAAAACCAAATTTATCAAACCTGAAGAAGCTGATCTATTCACTGGTTTGGCCGAGATTGATGAACATGAACGTAAATTTTATGCGACGCATAAAGTAGATGAAAATAGAAGCAGATGGGAAAGATTTCTGGATTGGATTTTTTAAATTATTTATATAGTATTATTTCTTTTATCGTTTTATACATAAAATAAAAAAAGCTTAACTTTAAATGCAATTATATTTGTAAAAGGATTTCCTGTTATAAACTTGAAATTTAGATTTTTAATCATTGAAAATTGCTTCATCATACTGGCTTTAACTTTGCAAAAACTACAATATAGCAATTTAATATTAAGTCTTTTCTTTCAGATACAATAAGAGAAGAACCTTATAAATTACTTGATTTAAAGATTTGAAAAATCTAATCTTAAAATGGTAATTTATAATTTAAACTTTATTTTTTAAAAGTGTTTTATAAACGCTAGGTTTCAGAAATCGGTTTACATCCTTTAACAACAGATATGTTCCTACCATGTGTATTGAAATCATATTTTCATAAAAAATATAGTTTGACATTTCCTAAAAAGACATCAAATTTGATTAAGGAGGAACTTTTGATTTTGTTTGATGTTTGTACGATATTGGTATTAAAGTCGAAATTACAGATGATAATAACATTATTAAAACTCCTATTTTAAGATTTTTAATCTCCTATGATTATGATGATATTTTTCCCTCAGTGTATAACTTAAAATTTGGGCAGGACAGTTTACATATTATATAATAAATTTCTCAAAAAACCTACCAGTAATTGATTTTTGATTTGAAATCTAATTAAAACGGCAGTTATTGTTCTAGGTATTGTTCCCCTTTATTTAACCATGTGTTGAACAGGGCATCTCATCGAGTGCTTTTGGTTTGATCTTTCAAGTGAGACTTAATAGTATTTCTTTCCGAATACAATTTTAAACTCCGTGCACCTTTTTAGTAAGGGCATGATTACCCGGAAGAATATATTCTCTACATGAAATTTTCCTGTGGCAACATCAATATAAACAGGAGTCGTATATACTCTTGATTTCCTGTCCATATACCTTTAAATTGATAAATACAAGGCTGATCCAATAATTTATAAGACTAATCATATTTCTACAAATACAATGTCTGTTGATTTTAATACCTTAGCCCAACAATTTTGTGATTTCTACTACAAACAATTTGATCAAGACAGATCATCATTAGGTAATCTCTATGTATGTATTAATACAATATCCTATATTTATCTTTTTGAATCAGATAATCCAGTTGATTTTCAATCAGGCCAAAAATACTAACATTTTTCCATATCTTCATATTGAATTTATACTGTGATTTTATATTTTTCTTCTACAGAGAGATCATTCCATGTTAACCTTTGAATCTTCTCAAATGCAAGGTGCAAGAAATATCATTGAAAAGCTTACATCTTTACCATTCCAAAAGGTCCAACATAGAATTTCAACTTTAGATGCACAACCAGCATCTGAAAATGGTGATGTTTTAGTTATGGTTACTGGTGAATTATTAATTGATGAAGAACAAAACCCACAAAGATATTCCCAAGTTTTTCATTTAATTCCAGAAAGCGGTTCTTATTTCGTCTTGAACGATATCTTCAGATTAAACTATGCTTAATTAAATTAATTGGATTTTGATTTTAAATTATAACCATATATTTATACGTTATAGAAATCACAATTATACTGCATTTCTTGCATATCGTATAGATAAATATGCTTTATTTTTTTCTTGCAAAAACATGCTCTTTTTTATTATATCATTTTTAAATCTATAATTTTAAAATGATGCATTACATATTTTCTACATTCATTATATACATCTAATATAGAATATTAATCATTCGTTACAAACTTTAACGATAATTTTAATTTTATTTACTACGCCAAAAACGAGCCCTGTAGAGTACACATTCAGCGAATCGTTAAAGCCCAAGTGCAACCTGGTGCAAATTGATCATTTAATAACAAAAGCATGATGCTAACAAGTCAATTGTGAGCTAATTGCATTTCTTTTCAATACTTCTAACATACATAAGCCAATAAAAAATAATGGATCTACCAGTAATCCCAAAATCTGTAAGTACACTAGTCTTATATACAAGTTTATAATGCAAACAACATGACATACAAAGGTCCTTATTTTACATTAATTATAAAACAACTTAGATACTAACATTATTGATTTACATAGAGACCAACAAGACAGCACTCTGATTCTCCGACCTTGGATAGAGCAACAACAGAGACAATTGCACCCCAAGTACCAAAACAGAGACCTCAAAGATCTAACACTGAATCACCATGTATTCCAACATCAATACAAAAAGCATCAAATGAATCAACTGAGGAAATAAAAGTTTCAATGAATCCTTCATTAGTCGATTCAGATAAAAACTTTAATCCGGTTGTTCCAAAAACTAGACCAGCAAAAATTGCCAGAAGATCAAGCTCTATTTCAGAAGCTCCATCAATTCCCTCATCTAAACCGACCGTTAGATATGATAGTGGTGAATCCAGCAATTCGATAGGGATCAATGCTCCTGTTATTCCATCGAGTAGACCTAAAGTATTACATAATGATCAATCCAAAGCTACAATACTTACATCGCCTGTGATTCCAACTTCTAGACCACGCAATAATAATGATAAAGATGGGAAAATTGTTTCATCTAGAAACTCTGAATCACATGAACTAAATGATATCAAATTACAAGAGAAAAATGAAGAACCTCAAGAACTCATAGGTGAAGAAGGTATCGAAGAAACAGAAATTTTAGACGAAAGAAAAGTTAATGAATCCGAACAAAGATTTACTCCAAATGTTGATGCAGAACAAAAACTGCAGGATACAGATTTAGCCGAAGAAAAAAACAAAGATGAGACAGAACATGAACCTGAACCTGAGCATGAAAATCACCCTGAAAATCAACCTGAAGTCAACTTTGAAGTTAGCAATGAAAGTATCAACAAGGGGCAGGAAGTAGAGGGAAAGGAAGGTGATAAAAATGTTGGTTACAATCAGATAGAGCAAATAAAAAATGCAGAATCTAATCAGGCTAAAGCAGCTGAGCCAGAGCCACAACGCACAGGATTGGAATATACAACTAAAGGGGAGATAGTTAACTTAAGCAATCCACTTGAAGGTACTATTGAACCAGAATCAACTGGGGTGGAAAATGTTACCAAACAATCTATCCCAAAACATACAATAGAAGTACTCGATGATTTGGACCTTGTTGAACAAGAACTTGAAGAGGAAACCAAAAGATTAGCCTCAATCCCTACTGATGGTTCTGTCGTTGATGCACTGAAATCTGCGAATGATAATGTTGCATCAATACAAGGTGTTCCTTCAAAGGGAGATCACGAAAAAGAAGATAAAAACAAGAAGGAGGAAGACAAAGAGATAGAGAAAGAAGAAGAAAAAGAGAAAAACAAAGAAGAAATCAAAGCAAGAGAACAAGAAAATACAGCTTTGCAACCAGTTGTTCCAAAATCAAGACCAAAGATTTCAGATTCTAATAAAGAAGCCAGCGAAGCTCCTCAAGCGCCTGATCAAAGGTCTACTAGTCAAGTCTCCACTGATAATTTATCTGTTAACAAAAAGGCACCTCCAAGAGTCCCAAAAAAACCATCATCTAGAATTGCACAATTTCAAGAAATGCTTGAAAAACAACAAAAAGCTGATTTGGGACTTTTACATCCAAAGCCTCAGTTGCCAATCAGTAGACCAAATGTTGATCCTGATGTATCTAAAGAAGATAATAACAATAGTGCTGAATCTAATATTGAAACTGTTCCTAAGATTAACAAATTGCAATCTAATTTTGCTCAAAGCCTGAATGGAATGATTGGAATGGGATTGCCAATTGCTTTTGGTGCCAATCCGTATGAGGCAATCAAACAAGCAAAAGCAAAAGCTCTTATTGATGAAGAACCTGAGAGCACGGTCGATGAAGCTTCGGAACAGAAAAAGATTCAAGATAATGGTTTTAGAAGAGGAAGAGCAAAGGGTCCAAAGGGTAGAAAGTTACCTGGTGAAGTCAAAAAAACGGTGGAAATCAATAACACTACATTGGGGAATACATTTAGTATTATCGTCAAGGATTTATGGAGTCTAGATCTGAATGCGCCTGTAATGGAAGGAGAGTTGGAAGAAATTAAATCATCAGAGGATGAAGTTGATCAACTTCTCGGTACAGATCAAATCGAGGAAGATGAAACGAAAAATTACAAGGATTTTGCCATCGATACCGGGTTAAAAGAAGTCTCTAAAGAAAGTGAAATTCTCGATGATGTTAAAGCGGAAACCACAAAGGAAGCGGAGACTGAACAGCCAATTGATGACTTATCTCCAGTTCTTGATAAAGATGGTTTTGGTTCTATTAATAAACAAGATCTTCCAGATTTAGATACTACAGAATTTCCCGAATGCGATTTGGAAAGGAAACCTATTTTATCGGAAGTTTCGGCTGATGCTGAACTTATAGATAGTTCGGAATTTGAAATCCCAGAAACCCCTACTTTAGCGGAAATACAACAGCAGCTTGCTAAAGATGAACTCACTGATAATGCTGAGAGTTCTGCTGAAGATGATCTTGAAAAAATTGTAAAACAAGAAGAAGAAGAAGAAGAAGAAGAAGAAGAAGAAGAAGAAGAAGAATAATAAGAATGAAGGAAAAGAAAAAAAGAAATTCATGACGTAAACAATCAAAACAAAAAGAAAGTTTTCTTCAGATCTTTTTTTAGCCTATTGATCTGCGCTGCGTGCGAATTGCAAATATCTCAAAGTCCCTTGTTTTCATTTCAATCTATTTATTTTTCATTTGTTTATTGAGAATTGAGATGGTTCTCTTTTCTTTCAGATCAAACATATTATAAATATATAAAATACGCATTTATAGATAATCTATATTATATAAATATCCACATATATACATTAATATATATATAATAAAGGAATCTCATATCTTTGCAAGTTCATTCGCTTTTCATTCACTCTTTTAGACTGATATTCCCATGTTGCAAATTAAACTGTTTTTCATTCTTTCTACAATAGTCACTTTAACAAGTGCTCTTGAACCTATCGTTGTAAAAAACAATTCATTTTATTTAGGGGAAACTAATGAAAGATTTTATATTAGAGGTGTTGACTATCAGCCAGGTGGATCATCAAATCTTACCGATCCATTATCAGATCCAGAAGTTTGCCAAAGAGATATTCAATATTTCCAAGATCTAGGTTTAAACACTATTAGAGTTTATTCTGTTGATAATACACAAAATCATACTGAATGTATGACAAAATTAGAAGAAGCTGGTATTTACGTTATTTTAGATGTTAATACCCCAAAGACTTCAATTTCAAGAGGTGATGCCGGTTGTTCTTATAATCTACAATATTTAACAGAAATTTTTGCAACTATTGATTCATTTGCTCAATATAATAATACTTTAGGTTTCTTTTCAGCAAATGAATTGATTAATGATGTTCCTTCATTTCAATTTTCTCCTTATGTCAAAGCTGTTACAAGAGATATGAAACAATATATGAGAGCTCAGAATTACAGAACAATTCCTGTTGGTTATTCTGCTGCTGATGTTTCTGAAGTTAGACTTGACCTTGCCCATTATCTAAATTGTGGTGATGTTGATGATGAAAGAATTGATATGTTAGGGGTCAATGATTATTCATGGTGTGGTCATTCTTCTTTTGTTACTTCTGGATATAAGCAAAAAATGGCCGATTATGAAGGGTATTCAATCCCAATCTTTTTATCTGAATTTGGATGTAATAAAGTTGTTGATAATAGACCATTCACTGAAATCCAAGCTATTTATTCGAATTTAATGTCTCCGGTTTTCTCTGGTGGTTTAGTCTATGAATATTTTGAATATGTTAATCATTACGGCCTTGTTGCAGTAGATAATACAACGGTTACTGAACTGGTCGATTATAACAATTTAAAGTCAATGTTAAAGTCTACTGAAAATCCAACAGGTGATGGTGGTGCAGCTTCTTATCAATATTCTGAATGTCCAACAGGTCTGAATTTTAGTATTGCTGTTCCACAACAACCTGATGGTTTAACTCAACTAATGAAAAAGGGACCAGATGGTCAAAATTATGGTTTCGAAGCAGATACCCAAGATTCATGTTATAGTGATAATAATATTTCTCTATCTTCTTCATCTTCCACTGAAGACAAAAGTTCATCAACATCATCAACTGAATCATCGTCAACAATCTCATCAACAACAATATCCTCTACGACAACATCTGCTGCTCCAACATCCACTGTATCTCCTATTTCATCTATTTCAAAATCTAAAAATAATGCAAATGCTATGGATGTTTCTAAATCATTTATCTCAATTATTGCATTTATTTCCAGTCTTCTTGCTGTTTGATACCTTTGTTGATTCTTTTTCTTTTTATTTATCATTCATACGTAAACATATCTTTCTATATAATATCTCTATTTTTTATTTTATATATCATTTTAAAATTTCATTATTGTACAAAACAATGTTTTGCGAAGATTTAGTATAAACAACAAAATCTCGTTTTATTTTCCAGAAATTCTACACCGAAAAGTTATTTTTCAAATTTTTTCTTTTATCTGTGATTTTTTTTAAATTTTTCATTACCAAAGTCATTATAATAGTTGAATCCTTGAATTAGCCTATACAAACAAGTTATGTTGAATATAAGGATAGCTTACATCCTTTCTCATAGCTCTAAGGGTCATTTCCTAGTAAAAAGTGCCCGAGAGAATTCAACATATGTTGAAAATCGTGTTAACAGTTTAAATACTGAGCTTCATGGAAAACAGAAGCAAATCCTTAAGGATTTAAATGAACTTGCACAAAGAGCCGATGAAGAAACGAATACTGAGGATGATATTGAACAATATACTTGCATTAAATCTGGATATGTTACACAGGATTCATTACCTGACTATATTTCATTAAAAAGTCTCAGTACATCACAAGATAAAGTTCCAAAATTAAAACATAACTTAAATTCAACCTTATTTTCACCAGGTGTTCATTATTTATCTGATCCAAGAACAGGAGTCTTTAATTTTGACCTATCACTTGGAAATATTCCACATATAAATCAATATAAAATGGATAAAATTAGTAGTTTTACACCATCTTCAAGAGACACAAAGTTAACTAACATTGCAGATTTTATTAATAATGATACATCTCCCAAACATCCAGATCCAAAAGGCGATAAAATTTCTTATTTTTCCTCTACATCATCAATGACTGGTATTTTAACAAAATTTCATAGATTATTAAGTAATAATAGACCAATAAACACATCAACATTTTCAAAATTTTATCCAGATAAAGCAAATTTTACTAAAACAATGGATGTACCAACTTCCGTTGTATTAACCCCAAAAAATGATACAAAAACTCTGTATTCTTTGGACGCTGACAGATCAACAGATTCAGAAATCACTTTGTCAATTTTAGGTAATGCATTAGAACTGATGTTAACAAAAGACCCAAAAGATTTCGGTAAGTATCTTAAATCATCAACAAAAGATCCCGACGAAGACAAATCTGCATATCATTATGCTAAAATTGGTAAGTTTTTAGTCAGATCTCAATTAGATGCTTCTCATCTGAAATTACCAGGTAAAGGTACATTTGATATTAAAACTAGAGCTGTTTGCGCAATTAGGTTTGATTTGAACCATACTGATCATTATCCAACAAATTATGAAATAAATAAAACCCATGGATTGTTTGAAAGTTTTGAAAGGGAGTTATTTGATGCAGCTAGAATTGTTATGTTTAAATATAGTTTACAAGCAAGATTAGGTAATATGGATGGTATTTTTATGGCGTTTCACAATATTAAAAAGTTTCTGGGATTTCAATATTTGCCATTAACTGACATTGATAACTATTTTTTTGGTGAAATAATTACAGAGGATCAAAAATATGGTAATGATTTACTGAAGAAAAAATCAGATGATGAAGATGATAATGAATTATTAAGCATAAGTGAAATAAATCAGTTAAAGTTACAAGAGATTGTTGACGATTTCGGAAATCATCATCAGAATAAAAGGGAAGCATTATCTAGTTATGTTGCAGATCAAGAGCTAAAAATTTCAATGAACTTATTACAAAAACTTTTAGATGAGATTATAAAAGAAACAAAAGGACGACCATTTAGAATGATGTTTAAAAAAATGAAATCTGGTAATATTCAACCAAAGGCTGTTGCTGAAGAAGATTTAGAATCTGTTAATGAATTGAATGCTGAACAGGAAACCAAGTATGAAGAACGTGAATTTTCACAAAATAATATGATTATATTAGTAAACACCTTAGAAGAGCACGAATTAGAAAGTTTACAAATGTTAACAAACGAAAGGGTTGAACAAAGCAAAACCATTGTTGATGATGTGCAAAATAAAGTATTATCAGTTAGTGAAAGAATCAAATTATTTGCCAGATATGCGTCTGATTTTAGAAATGGATTTTTTAGAGTCAACAGATCAATTTTAAAAAATAGTGGAAAGAACGATGGATTTTTTGCATATGAATTAAAGGTTGATCATTATTTTGATGGTAAAAAATGTACTTCAAAATATCCGATGCCATCCACTGATATACTTGATAAAGAGAAAAATTATAAATGGGATTTTAAGTATTCCATTTCTAAAATAAACAGAGATGCAGATAAAAAATATTTGTATTCAAAATTTATTAGAAACATTGGGTTTAATTCATTTAGATCAAGTGATGTAGACGATGAATTCAAACTTTTCGAAAAACATGAGGTTAAATTTGATGAAAATGCTACCGCATTGCAAAATATTACAAGGGCATATAGTGCAAAAGCGTTTAAACGTCAAGAAACATATACATCTCGAGATAAAAATAAAAAAAATAAGAATAAAAGCAAAAAATTTAACTGTATAAAGAGGACTGTACATAATTGAAATATATTACAGTTATTATCATTACAAATATATAAAGTTATTAGGCGGTGAACTATTTGTAAAATTTTATAGGTATAATAGATTATTAATACACATTAGAAAGAAAAGTAAATTTATAAAGAAAGTAGAAAAAAATACTAAACAATCAATAAAAATTTACCTTTATCAATAAAATTTTCATCATTCCAAAGAGAAGCATCATTGGTAATACAAGTTGATTCATCATAATTTGATTGATCTAAATTTTTTGAATTTTTTGAATAAATTTTGATTTTTGATTGCATATCTGAAGCAACTACTTCATCTAGTTTCGGAACAATTAAAGCTTTAAGGTCTACTAACTTTATATTCGATGGAATGGAAAGTGCAAATATGTCGTCGTTATAATAAAATTTCAATTTGAGCTTAGTTGCCTCAGCTGCGTTTTTAGATGGTGATTGATTTGAAAGTAAATTATTTGTTGACGTATTTGTATATGTAGGTGTGTGCTTTTGTTGTGGTTGTTGCTGCGGTTGTTGCGGTTGTTGCTGTTGCTGTTGTAGTATTAAGCTTGAAGCTGAAGAGCTTTTTCTTCTAGAAGTATAATCATTCAATTTGTTAGACAACACACTATTTCTACTACCGGTATAATTATCATATTGAGATCTTCTATTTAAATTTGATTGCGATAAATTTTCAGCTTTATTTTGATTTGATAAACGATTGTCAGTATTAATGATTTTCAAATTTGGCGCAACTCTATTAGGTTCAACAGGCAAAAAAGAATTCTTATTAGATGAATCATTTGAAATCTCGTCACCATCCATCAAATCAAAAAATGAAATAACTAGGCTTGATTTCGAAATATAATCAGGTAGTTGCAACAAGATGATCAAATATTCATTTAAATCTATCAACCTCTTATGGCATAGACTCTCAGTAACATCAACTACAGGACCAGGGATAAAAGGTAATATTCTTTCCTTTCTATCTTTTGTATCAAACTTACCACCTTCATGTGGCCAAGTTGACAACAGCTTTTGATGAAAATTAAAAAAATCTTCATAATATCTACACAATGATCTTACTGATCCATCTGACATATTGACTCTAATCAAAAACCAAAATTTATTATTTGTACTCGAAAAAGACTCAATGTTTGTTTTTATTGGCAACACTAATGCTTGGCTTATATTTCTCTTCAACGGAGATCTGGTAATGGAAGTTGTTCTACTAGTATTTTGTGATGCATTTCTAGACAATGTGTTATTATTGGCATTAGAATTATTGTATATTTCACTATGCAAACCAACAGCTTTACTACTGGCCTTGTGTTTATGTTTTATAGCTTTCCATTCATCAACAGTTGGTAAATTTTCACTTTCAATTATTGATCTAGGGGATTCTTTATAAGGAATTCTAGTTACAGCATCAATTAATTGAACGTAAGATAATGGGACCAAACCAACTTCACCTACTTTATTTAAAAATTTTGCAATATACCATTCGTATTCATGGTGTGCACAAATAAAGATAATATCGCCGGCAGAAACAGATAACTCGTCTGATCTCTCAGCATTGAAATCATATAAAACAACTCCAAATAAGTTACCTAAAGGTTTTTCTTTATGGATTCCGGAAGAATAAGAGGACGTTGATGTTGTTGAAGTTTGTCTCACCTGTCGAACTGGTTGTTGATATGTATTATTTAGCTGAGAACCTGATATGTAATTGCTTTGATTATTACTAAAATTATTAGTATTTGTTGTTGTTGTTGATGTCGAAGAAATTCTATTTTCATTACTTTCACTTGGTCTATGAGTTTTCTCAAAAAATTTAAAACAACTGGAAGGAGCTCTACCTTTTAAATTTTTAATTGGATCGAAAATCTCGATAGTACCATCAGGAGCAATATGGCCATCTTGTAAAACATGAAAAAAATCCCCACTTTTAAATGATAGTTCATTAGCATTCCTTGCTGTATGGTACTGAGTCGCTTGAGCGACTTCAGTTGGAGCATTTAAAGGGTTATGTTGGTTGTAGGCATTAATGGAATTTCCTGATGTAGTTCTCATCTTTTCCTTGGACGATCTGTCCTTTGCCTTTTTAAATAAAGATGCCATAATATTTCTAAGACTTTGTCTGAATGTACGAAGGAAGCGTGCTAGTAAGTAAAGGACGAAGCAACAGAATACAGATATCAAACATAAAAGCTTCAAATTCTTTAACTTCAACTACTTAACTAAGCATCAAAAAAATTCAAAATTTATCAACATGTCGCTAAACGCTAAACGCCAAACAATCAGATCAAGATTAACACGATGGTACATAATATTACTTAACAATTGGCGTTTATTATTAATCACAAAATCACGATCTTTAAGACTTGATAATTTATTCAGAAATCATATGCTTTGGTATAAACTATAAATTTTCTTGAACAACTTCTGAAATTGGCAAAAGTTAATTAATTAATTATTATATAAAAGTTCGTTCCAAAAAAATATATACAGTAAATATTCACATGGGATATGGAAGGCAAGTAGCTATTATTTTCCATCGAGTTTCATCCCAAGCATCATTAGAAAGATGTGATTCACGATAAACATCCCTGGCAGTCTCACAATCCAATACAATATCTACTACTTGTGAATCTTGTAAAGGGTTATAAGTATTGAGCTTTTGCAAAGCGGGAATACCTTGAGTGATAATGTAATCATTAAGCGTTATCATTCTAAGAAATTCTAATTCTGATTCTGGTAACGTATTCACCTTTTTTTTAAACTTTGAATCTTTAAGTTTTTTAATGAAAACCAAATCGTTGATACTTAAATGATCTACTTGAAAACCTTCAATATTAAAATTTGTGCTATCGTTATTATTATCAAGATCCTTATCATTGTCAGGGTCATTATCATTTTGGTTTCGGTAATCATTGTTGTTATCATTTTCGTTACCTGAATTGGAATTTAAGTTTGAATCTGAGTTATCCAACCCTTGAATTTTATCTAGTTTTAGTTTTTCAAGTTGGTAATTAATTCCAATTGCACCACCTGGATGGTGAATACCAAACATGTTTTTCCTAGTATTGTAATCTTTTATATGCAGTTCACTTAAAGCAATCGAAACAGCATCTAACATTGTTAAACATAAAGTTGTTGAAATAGTTGGAGCGCTTAAACCATATAAATTGGTTTCAGATAATGAAGTAGGGATCTCTGCTAACAATAAGGAAATAACTTTAGGATGTTTAGATAATGTTGAGTTTTTGTTGCAAGTCATCAAAATAATTGGAACTGATAATGGCGTATGATCTAACATTTGTAATAATTCAGGAGAATTACCAGAAGCCGAAATTATGATAATTGAATCACTATGATCTTCACGGATCATTCCCAAATCCCCATGCAATGCTTCTGATGGGTGGAGTAAAGCTGAATGCATTCGTAAAGAGTTTAAAGTTGCAACAGTTTTACTAGCAATTTTAAAAGATTTTCCCATACCGGAGATAATGATTTTGCCACCAGAATTAAGTGAGTTATTCAATAGACGAAGAGATGTTTTCATTTGAGATATTGACCACTTTGAATTCCTATACTGAGAAGTAAGAACAGATAATGCTTTAGTTTGATTTGAAAGAATCAAATCAATATTTTTGATGGCAATATCCAGCAGAGGTGAGGCGTCATCATTGATATGTAAAGAAAATTCGGAGGATTGTCTTGTGAGGGCGGTTGAACTAACAGAAGATCCTAGCAAAGAAATCGATGCAGATGGTGATGCAGTATCCATAATTGCCTATTTTCAAGTCAAAAAGAAGAGGTTAGATTAAAATTCATGGAAAGGAAAAAAGATACTAGTAATAAAAAGGAAAAACCCGTCACCAAAATTAATTCATGCCGTATAAAATTACTAGCGCATAAGAATAAGAGACCGAAATGCTCACCATTTCCCAAAAGAGTAAAAACCGTAAAGCCACAATCCTAATAAAAACCGTTGTTTGAGTCATCGCACTGGCCTACCACCTATTACCATACATCTTCTCTATATCTACCTAAAGCGGCTAATTTCTGCAATTTTTGATCACCTTGTTGTTTGGACTGTTCTCCCAATATTGAAATAAGTGCACGACGCACACCTTGACCCATCATAACAGATCCACAAATATATAAACTGCCTTGTTGATCTTGCAATTGATCGTTGATTGATGCAGAGTCATGTAATAAAATGTCTTGAACATAGTTTTTTGGTTGTTGCCCTTGCGAAACAGCCAATTTAATCTCAAATTTTTTTCCTAAAATTTCTTGAAATTGTTCCATCTCCGCTTTATAGATGTAATAGTTTTCGTTGTTCTCACGCAAACCAAAATACAAGGTGATCTTACTTATCTGATTCATTTTGTAATTATTAAAACATATCTCCTGTAAAAATCCCCTAAACGGTGCCAATCCACTACCTGCAGCAATAAAAATAAGTGGTTTTTTCAAATCAAATGGAAGCTTAAATTTAGATTTTATTGTAAAAATTTTCAATTCATTTTCTTTCTTATTATCAACTATATCACTAATTGATTGTGAACACACTCCGGCAAAATGATTAGCATCGTCTCTGACTAGCTTAATCATTACACCAACTGAGTCTTTTACTATTGAATCACTACTGGAAATTGAAAAATATCTTGGTTTTAGCGGTCCAAAATTTTCCAAAATAAATGATATATCAATATTATTATAATCATCACTATGAATATTCATATTTTTAAACAGTCTAAGAAATGTTAGTTTCTTATTGATCACTTTTTGAAGAAATACTTCTTTACTTACGATCAACTCAAATAATTTATTTTTAATGTCTTTGTTGATGATAAAAAATCTAATTAAATCCTTAATAAACTGGCGTGATAAAATACCATTGATTTCAACATGTTTACTCAAGAACTCAATATATGATTCATATTCTTGATTGAGCCACTTATTTACACTCATGCGATTATATGGAATAACTTTAATAGGCCCCATTTCATCTAACTTCAATATTTTAACTAATTCCTTGATTTCTTCCACATTATTACATGGTAATATTCCAACATGATCACCGCTTTGATATTTTAATCTACTTTTATCTTTATCTAGTTTGATATCAAAATGTAAATAATCTTGGCCATATCTTTTTACACTATTCAAATCAATTTTAGTCGCATAAGGATTAAGTTCATGATATGGAGGCCTAGCAAAAGTAGTTTTCTTGCCATTTATTTTAAGTATCTGGTATATTGGTTTAAACTCACTGACTTGATTTAATTTAACATTTAAAAATTCACTTAATTTATAGATATAATCAAACTTCCATTCTTCGTAATCATCCAGAATAGCATTATTTGCTTCATTACTTTGACCAAATAATCCAATCATTGTAGAATTGTTCAAATCTAATGCATCTTTCAACTTGATTGCGGTTGCCTGATAATCATCATAGTATGTGTTACCACATCCAAATAAAGAGTAGTTAATAGCTTGTCTGAAAGTCGCAAGTTTTTCAAAAAATTCGATACCATCATCACATGGTTCTCCTTCTCCATATGAGCTGATGAAAAATATTATATTATCATATTTGGAATAATCTTGTTCCAAGTTGATCTCTGAAATCCGTTCAATTTTGCAAATTTCATATCCTATTAATTCATTGAATTCGTTATAAAATTTTTCAGCTAAAAGTTGAGACGTCCCAGATTGTGTTGAGAAACACACTAATACTCTTGCAGTCTCATTATCCATATTATTATAATAGTTGTCTAAAGAAACTAAATTAAAAAGGACTGTTTAATAATTAAAGTCTATTCAGGATGAAAAACTTTAATTTTTCACACTGCACATCGCTGCATACCATATAAAATACAAAGAATGTCTTTTATAATACAAAAATAAATCTAAAAAATTACCAATCGCAGAAGAACGTTGAAATAATTACAACATTTCATTTACTTCTTTTAAATATTTATCAATTAGTTTCTCAAATGCAACAGCATATGTCATTCCAAGAACCATTTGCCAATTACCACCATTTGGAATTTTCTCAAAATATCTACCCTTTTCATAAATCGTCAACCATCCAATTTTATGATCATTTGGTGAATCATCCTTTGGATGTCTGTCATAAAATCCATCTTTGGCATTATAGAACTTAGAATAATTTCCATTTTTTGTATTTTCAGAATCAATGACATTTTCAGAATTTTCATCATCTTCTATATCATCATAATCATATTCATCATCATCATCATCAGCGTCAACTCCATCTGGGTCACCACCTCTACTACCGTCTTCATTTGTTTCTTTATTAGTAGTATTTCCTTTCAAACTCAAATTAGAAAAATCAACATTAAGTTTATTAGCACTAAAAAGTTTTTTTGAACTATTCATATTCATGCTGTTCATATTCAATTTAGAATTTATCAGAACAGATTTTGTAATTTTATTTTTTGTTCCTCTATTACATGGTCTAAATACTGAAACTACTGGGTCAAACCATTTACGCTTCTTAAAAAATCCCGTGTCTAAAAAATAAACAGAGTTATTCTTAGCTAACTTAACACCATCAATTTTAGACTTAATAAAAATGGATTTTTTCTTTTCTTTAATTGAACAAACATGTAAATAATCTCCCATTATATAATCATCATATAAAACCAATTCATTATTAACATCATAAATTTCTTCCTTTCTCTTATCTTTATCTTTGTTTTTGCTCTTATCGTTATTTTCTTGTTTATCTCCATCCTTGCCCTTAAAAACTTTGTTAGAAAATTGAAAATGTAAATTTCTTTGAGAATTTTTGCTTTCATTATTAACATTATTCAAAATATTCCAATCACTTTGAAATTCATTATATTGACAATTAACTTTATAATGACCACCAGCTGATTTTGGTAATTTTTCAATAATAAAAGGTTGATAATATCCATCATATCTATTTACTCCAACAACTTGTTGTTGTGTAAAAATCAGTCTATATCCTTTAGTCACTTGACTTTGATTTTTCAAAGAATTAACTAATTTATTATTATTTTGAGTATCTTTTGGTTCATTGGGTATTTCGAGTTTAATGAAATAACTTGGTGCATTTCGTACAAACCTATGTCGTTTATCAGGATTTGTAGTCATATAAAATTCAAATGGTGCAATTTTAATTATATGATATTTCCAAAAATTTTGCTGTCTATATGAAATACGTAAATTTTCAATCTCTCTGAGTAAATTTACATCTTTAATATCATTGATTGGTTTAGATGTTGAATTTTCTTTTATCAATGGTGTACGTGAAAGAGTGCTTGGTGGTGAAGTCGTTATAGTCTCAGTAGACCTCATGGTCGTAGGTCTTGTAGATGGTGTGGTAGACCTCGTGCTCGATATACTGTTTCTTGAACTTATTCTGTCACTTACAGTTTCATCACTGTTATTGTTTTTATTATTATTGGTATTGATAAACGATGCTCTCTTAGATAGAGAGTTTAAAAATGACGCCATGATTGTATTTTAACTTCAATCTGCCTATCCTCTTGCAAAGAGATAAACAGTAATAAGAACTGAGGAAATAATATCAATCTACTTGTAACAGGCACCTTGAATCTCACTACTGTTATATTTTGAGCCAACCGCTAATGTTAAGGAAAAAAAATAATAAGATTACGTAAACACAATTGCATATTTGTCGTGATTTTTGGTTACAATATTTGTTTACAAATGTATGTTCTCTTTTCATTCAGTCCTTCTGATAAACATAAGCTAATTAGTCTTAATGTAGTTATTCTTGCAAAAAAATAATTGTCATTTTGAAGCCAATTTAGGGGAAAACAAGTTCATAAAATTTTAAAAGCAACTATTTTCTTGAAAACATTAAATTTTTTCCGTAAAAGCAAGTTTTACGTTTTTTCTTGCTACCGTTTTTCAACTTATCATAAGCTTTTATATTCTTCAAAATAAAGTTATAGCATATAAACATATAAAATAATGAATTGAATTTGAAGTCTTTATCTAATCTTATAAAAATAAATTATATTATGGTTTAGTACTATAATTAGATACAAAATCCTAAGATTTTACAATTATTCTTATTATAGCCTTTATCTTTTCTTATCAACCGGTGATGACCAAATTAAATAACACGTTTATTTAATTTTTTCTAAATGTTTTTTTTTTTTTGATACAGGGAAGTTTTTTTTATTTCTTATATTTTTTTATAAGTTTGGTATGTATATTTTCAGTTAGCTTAAGTTTGAATTTAAATCATTTTTTCATTCTTTCTTGCAAATTGTAAACAGAAATGCAAAATCGGAATTAAGTATCCTTCATTTTTTTAAGAAGAATTAGAATTTTGATAATTCAAGATTGAATTAACTGGAAAATTTTTAGGCTCTGATGAGTTTATGCTTGATAAATCATCAAAGGATCTTTTATTTGATGTATTTATTCTTTGAAACTGCGATTGTTGCTGTTGAACTATCGGATAGTAAACGCCATTATTATTTGATTCGTTATTTGGATTTAAAGCTTTATCGTGAGAAATTTTTGAGTTTGTCGGTTTATCAATTGAAGCTGAATTTTGAAATCCAAAATGGGGATGCATCACTAAGAATCCATTATTCTGATGACATGAATAATAAACGGGTACTCCTGGTATTTGTTCCAAAGACATACGATTAAATGACATCGATGGTGGAATATTAGGTTTTAAATTAGTTAGTGGAGGAAGCTGAGAATTTCGACAAATTCCATTTTGAAACATTATTGGCATGGATTGTGAAAAATTCCCATTCAGTTCAAAGGAGGTTTTATGGGTATGTTTAAGCGATGGATGATAAAACTGCGGCAATAAGGTTGGTTTTACTTGTGGTTGTAATTGATCTACAAATTGAATATGTGGTGATTGAAAGGAACCTGAATGATAATTTAAAGTTGGAGAATTATGAAATTGATTTTGCAGCAGGCAATGTTGAACTGTGTTTGGAGCAGGAACTTGATATAATTTTGATATCTGTCTTTGATAATTTAAAACATCAAATGAATATTGCTGATTCTCATAAAATTGATTATTTTGATAATTTTTATTATGAGGATAACAAGGAAAAGAGTTTAGTGGTGGAGACTCCGAGATTGGAGGTTCAATTATATTTGGACTAGTATTTAGATTATTGGTGTCATCTAGGTTATACATTTGAAAGTTGGGTACAAAAGTTTGTCTATTTCTAACGTTCAATTTCGGATCATCAATTTTCTTTAAATGTCTCTGTTTTTTCTCTTTTTTTAATCGATATTGTTCCTTTGTTGGTGGATTTGGGGGTTCATTTTTACAACTATCGATTCTATTATATTTTAAACAGTTTCCACAGGGTATTTGCATATCACACTTGATTTTATGTCGTTTACAAGGCCCACAATTATAAGATCTTCTAAATCTTTTCTTTTTCATGGTTTTTATCTGGTTCGTATATAAATCAAGTTCAAGTTTGGAATCGGTTTCATTTTCACTTGAGCGTTCAATTTCATCATGCGCATGTACATTTAATCCATCATCTTTATTGAATTTATCAGTATTCAAATGGTTGAATGATTGTAATGGGGAATTTGATAAAATATTTCTAGGAAAATTAGGTTTCGGTACAGCCTTTGCTTCTTTTTCCTTTTTATTATTTGATAGATTTTCTAAAATTTTTAAAGTGTGGGTGTTCGATAAGTGGTTATCAATCATAAGTGTAGAGTAAAGCATAAGATAAAGAAAGACCGAGAGCAAAAAACAACCAAATTAAGTTTTTATGTGTAGTTTTGATATAACAAATATGAAAATATTATCTGTATTATTATTAAAAATTCCGGAGATAATACTAATAATAAGATTAGTATATGATTTTAATAAAATGGTAATAAGATAACGTTATCTAGTCGGAAGTAATATCTGGTGAATGTTCTGAATAAATTTCGATACAGTTGGAATTTTATTTAATAATAAATTTGTATAACAATGAATTGTAAAGTTTATAATGCAATGAAATAATGTAATGTTTATTTAAACCAAATATGACTATTTTCAATTTGATAGATCGATGAGATGATAAATGCGCTTAATTAGTAGTACTGTTTTTTAGCATGAATTAACTTTTATAAAGTTTTGAATAACAAACTCTATTAAATCAATGATATAATAAATAATTTAAAATAAACCTTTTGAATATTAAATCTCTATAATTGAACCTTTAAATGGTTGGAATTAATTTTGATTTTGGTTAATTTATATCTATAATAAATGTAGATATATCAAATTCAAAAAGAGAAAGCCAGGGAGAGAAGGTGGAAAGCAGAGAAGGAGAAGGGGGATTTTTTACAAATTGAGATTGTATTAAGTTGGAACGATTGAAATAAGCAGATGATTTAAAGAAATTGCCGAAATATTTTTTTAATGCAGTTCAAATACAAAATTGGAATTAATTGAGATTTATTAAAATTGTTTCAGTTTAAAATAAAATCCGCTACGCTTTATTTTACCTGTGAAGAAACATATATATATTTCTGAGGTAGATGAATAATGTAGGATTGTGAGAAACTTTAAGAATGTAATCCAAGAGGTCAATAATCGAATTTGAATAGTTTGGAATAACGGCAGTGAAATGTGGATTTTTTTTAGAAACGAACCTCATAAGTTTTATCGTATTGTGATATTATATATGCATGTAGCAATAATAATAATTAATGTCAATCAATTAAAAACAATAATATCCTTGTGCCTTAATAATCTGGTGATAGCGGCTCACTAGAAAATTTAAATTTATTTTTATAATTAAATTTTCATATGTGATCATTTGATTTTATTTACTATAATTAAATATTTTAATTTTTTAAATATAAGAAAATCTACAGATTAAGGAATGATTAATACCGTTTCAAAGTAGAAAAAGAAAAAAAAGAACAAAAGGTTAAATAAACAAAGAAGTAAATATTAATTTTTATTATGCAATAAAATCAATTTAGAAATTTATTTTATACCGATAAATAAATTATAATTCATTAAACAATAAATTCGATTTAACTGGATTGTTAAAACAGTATTTTTAGCATATATATATATATATATATAAAGCAATATAATAAGCTAATTAATATTACGTTATAAAAATAATATAATAAGTGAAAATTAATAGTAATATTAACAATTAAATATTATATCCCAGTTTTCTTGTATTGATGTTATATATATATATTTAACATGCACTACATGAATTAATTATTATAATTCTATAAATCAATATATATATATATATATATATGATTTATTCTGTATTAATTTGTTAATTATTAGAGATCTTTGTTGATATAAAAACTTGTTGTATTACCAAAATAGGCGAAAATTACAGTATTACTTTAGATCACCTCAGTACATATATATGGCAATTGCTCTTTTTGAAATTATTAATTTAGCCCAGTTCGCATGTTTATTTTACAATTTATCCCATAAAACAATTGTATTTGCATGCAATATTCCGTCGGCATAATGAAATTAAGATGATATTATGGGCGTAATAAATTAACCGAGAAAAATTAATTTAACGTTTAATTTCGGTGTCTCTTTTTTTTTTTTTTATTTACTTTTCAGCAAATTTAAATCCGGCTTATAATTAATGTTGAGGTTATATATACTTATTACCCGGTATTACGGTCGCGTAAGACCTCATGAATAATATTAGTTATTAGAAACAGTGGGATATTTTCCAATGTTTATAGAAATCACAATACGTAGCTCTTTATAGGCAATCGGAGATTACATTATTAACATGCTAGCGTTAAATATATTGAGAACAATACTACAATATATATATATATATATATTTAGCTTATAGCTTTTATTTTATCTTTAAAAACAAAACAAAATAAACAAATGGCTGAATATTCTCATCTGATATAATTATTACGGCTTAATTCTTAATGTTATACAAATCGGACAATATAGGTTAAACTCATGTGAATATCATTTGACCGAATCAAGTTAGTTACCTCCTTAAAATCAATTTACAAGTTGACATATATGTAGTCCGTACATGCATATTAAAAAATTTTAAACAAATTTCTGATGCTACGATATTTTTTATAATCTAACTGATGATATTAACTACCCCCAATCCAAAGTTCAATTTTTTTGGATCTTAATAATCATCACTGTCACTCTCATCTCCACGTTTACGTTTCTTGTTCATATAAACAAATTTTTCAAATTTATAAATACGAGCTTCTCTATTACGTGATTCTTTATTTGTCTCTCCTAATCCAGCAGTACGACGATGTTGATATCCTTCATAAAATTTCCATTCTAATTTACCTGATCTTTGAACACTATATCCAATACTATCTCTGGCAATTTTTTTAATTTTCCATGAATCATATGGTTCACCATTAAATAAAGTAATTGTAATAAAATCTTCATCTTTTTTATCTTTATTATTATTAAATGAATAATATCCATTGCTTAAATCATCAATATCAATTATATTATCTAAGTTCTCTTCATTTTCAATTTCAGTTTTTTCCTCAATATCGCCTTTACATGCTTCCCTTTGTTTCCTTAATACATTATAAAACTCTAAACAACTTTTAAAAAATCCATGAATTAATTCTTGATTTTTTAAAATATTTCTATTAACATCTTTTATATGTTTACCAATATGTGGGAAATTGAAAATAATATTTTTAACATTCAATCCACCTAAAATTTCAATACTTTTACCACTACCATCTCCATGTCTTTTATTCTTAATTTGTATACCTAATGATTCACATAATTTTGTACCATCAATTCCATGATAAATTCTGCTTACACCTAATTCTTTTAATTTTGAAATATTACTATTAATTAGTTCTGTTCCATATTTTTCATATAACTCATCAAGTGTATCAAATGAAGTGACAATCAATTTGTATGGTTTAATTAATTTTTTGTTAATTATACTTAAACTATATGAAAAATCACCATCACCAACAATTAAAATTCTATCATTTAATTCAAATGGAATGAAAACCTTAGATTCATGAATAGGTTGGTTATCATTATTATCTTCTTCATTAGCTTTTTTCTCATTAATCCTTTTCGGTTTTTTTCCATTTGTTGGATAATGAATTTTTTTATTTTCTAGTTTTATACGTTTAATTTGTTTTTGTCTTTGTTCATTCTGTTGTTTGGCCAATGAGCTGGCAAGATTTCCTTTCCCACGGGCCATTATAATTTATGGATTTTGAAATTTTAAGGTGATTTTAATGAAATTTAGCTTTAAGATTTTTTAAAATAATATTTAAAAAAAAAAAAAAAAAATTAAATAAACACACATCTATTTGAAAAATTATGAAAATGAAGCGAGTTTTGCTGATGCGTTTACCTCGTTCATGTCGTTATGAATTTCTCCACCATTTTCAGTATCTGATTTAATCAGCTTAAAGTTGTGTTTTTCTCAAAGTACCTTTATGTACCTTAATAATATCCTCAGCGTCTAGACCATCCAAGGTTGATGACAACTTGGATTTACCTGAAAACGGCAACGATTCCAAGTAACATCAATGAAAGTAACAATCGGGAGCAATCGCACATTTTGAAGATTATAAAATAAATAATATTTGTGTTCCCAAAAATATTAGAAATACATTTAGAAAAATCCGATGAAAAATACTGGCATGGCAGATATGGTCATGAAGGTGCATCGACATTAAGAAATTATAGGAAAATTGGTTGCAAAAATAAAGATTGTCATCAATGTATGGAATTCAATATGAAAAGCCATAATGCATACGGGGTTGAGTTTCCATATGGTTTACCAGTACCATCCTGTACAATACATAAGTCGGCATGTATTTTATGAAATGGGATATTAACTTTGTATTTTTCTGGACCTCCTCTGTATGCATCATGACTTTTCATATTGAATTTCATACATTGAAGACAATCTTTATTTCTACAACCAATCTTCCCATAACTCCTTAATGTTGATGTACCACCATGTCCAAATACTTCGTGCCAATGTTTTTCTTGAGATTTTTCCACAGGTATCTCTAATATTCTTGGGACATTGCTATTATTTAACTCACACTCTTTAAAATGTGAGATTGCTCCCGATATTGTTATTTTCATTGATAGTAGTATTGTCTAGTGGGTATTCATAGTCGTGGAAGTATAAATTTTCAAATTTCTTGAATAAAATACCATTCTTAACATTATCATGTTCACCTATGAATAATTGTCCGTTTTTATAGGAACGGACAAATAATCCCTTATCATCTAGATCAGATGCACTTAACAAATTCATCTCAATATCTGGGGTATAATATGCCTCCAATTTATAACTATTAGATTTTATTTTTATGCTGAAAAATCCCCTACCGATAACATGTATAGGATTACCATTAGCTGAATATACAGTGGTGTTTAGATCACAAATGATTTCGTCGAATATGTGTTTATTGCAAAAAGCACTTACTTCAGCACCAGTATCAAACATGATGTATCTTTTGGTGTCAATGTTCTTATTTATATGGTTAACTTTTGGTAAATCGAAATTCTTAACTTCATCTCTTAAGTTAAGGATCTTTTTACTTGAAGGCAATGATTCCTTTGTGATCCTCGATTCACTTTCCATATTTCCATTGTACACTTCCAATGAAGTGGTTAGTTCATTATCCCTATACAGTTGAGATTTGTTGATCCTGATGGAGTGTATACCAGGTGTGTTATTCCTGGCTGAACTAAAAAAAATAAATAAATTCATGTACATAAAGAATATTTGCATATATTACTATGTAACTATGTAGATAATTTTAGCCAAATTCCAGATTATTATCTGTACTTAATTATACTATCTAGAAAATCAATCGGTCTATAATCAATTGAATGAAATTGATGTAACGACTAAAAAGCAATTGGTATACTACAACTAGTATACTAAAAACTGTGTAAGTTTCTACAATAAAGTTTATATATTTGTAAAAGAATGTCTACTGTTATGAGGATCTTTAATTTCATAATTAATGTTAAATTATAATTTACAAATTAAACTTTTGTGTTTCCTATAAAAATAGCTTCATAATTACTTTTATTTCACTGCTGCAAATGCGATACTAGATAATAAGTCACATATCACGCTTATAATAATTACCCTATTGAAGGCAGATAAGAAATACTAGTTTGGAAATTGTAAATACTTCATTTTATCCAAGTCTGCTATCTTAAAGTTTTTATTGGCCAAATGCATTGTGTATCTGATGATATATACATAATTAAGGTAATTAATTATCTCAAAAGAGCATTGCTTTTTCAATTTGTGTTTGATATAGAATTTTTTAATAAATTTAAATTTGATTAATAGTAGAATCTTATAATCCTAAATTAATAGACTACTAAATCTAAAGGAGATATATCAGATAATAAATTTAACATGGATATTGATGACACAAACTTGCGTATAATTTGAAAAAGGTACCCGCAATAGAATTGATTCAAACATATTATCCTTTGAAAAAATTTAAATTTTGGATTATGTTGGAAAAACTTTTTCTAATGAACCGATTGTAAATAATTCGTTTGTAATTGGATCTTGAATTTTGACCTTAAAAAGTGAAAGATCTGGAAATTCTATTCTATTTAAATTAAATTCATTTATATCAAATTCACCTCGTTCACCAACAATCCCATCAATATTAAATTTTCCATAGTCATTATTAAATTTAAATTTATTGAAAAACATTAATTGCTTATACGAATAAACATTTTTATTTGGTAAAATAACAGGATCTTCAAAAATATTTGATTTAGGTTGTAAGGAAAACGGCAATGGATCAGTTATCGAATTTAACTCGATTGAACAGATAGGACATTCCGAAGCATTTATGAAATTCTGAATTCTTTTAGAAGAATCAATGCTTTCTTTATTTATAAATTCTTCAAATCCTTTATTATTATTATCACTATTATACTTATCATTTGTAGAAATATTACTAGTAGTTGAATGAGAACAGCATGATTTTGTCTTTAAAACTGAGCCACCAATACATAACAGGGTTTCTAAGGTTGAAAATTGATTCATTCCGTATAATAACTTAAAATTTAATAAAAAGAAATCACCCAAATCCTGCCATCTTTTATTTGATAATAATTTTGTATATACATTTAAAATTTTAAATGATGATTTATTATTAATCATTGAATTATTATAATAATAAAAAATATCAAAATCTTTCAAATTTATTTTTTGATTAATTGAATCAATTATAAATTTTGACCAAATAACTGATGAACCCTTTGAAATTTTTTCAAAATTTTGACAAACTTCATTATTTAATAAATTTTTACGTGCATAAACTATTGCTTTACCATAATTACCGATATTAATCAATTCAATAAATTCTTGAAAATTACATTCAAATTCAATATCTGAATTAATTAAATGTGGATATTGAATTCTTAATAAATTTAACTGTTTTTTATTCTCTAAACACCATAATTTTAATAATCTTAAATTTTTATTATTTATAATTTCATTTTTAATCGTTAAACCTTGTTGAATTATTTCAATATCAATAAAATTTTCTAATTTTAAATTTTCAGTTATTTTTATTGCATTTTTAAAATCATTTAATAATAAATATTCAAGTATTATTAACTTATTTTCATTTTGATAAAATTTAATTAATTCTTTTGGTAAATGCTTTGATGAGTTTAATTTCTTTTTAGATAAATTACCGAATTTTTCATATAATTCTTTAATTTCTGTTATTTTATTTATCCTAATAATTAATTTGTTGATATTATCATTATGTTGTTTAATTCTAATATTAATCTTTTTATCAAAAAGTTCTTGTTTTTCAATTAAATTATTGATCAATTCTAATTTAATTTTATTGTCTGTTGATGAATTAATTCTTTCTAATGTTTTATTAATTAGATAGTTTTGCCTTTCAATTAATTTTTGTAAATTTTTGAAATTTTTTTTCAATATTTCAACGGGTGTTTTGAACTGTGCCCTTTTAAAACAAATATAATGATCCGGGTTGTTAATGAATTCCATTGTTACAATTAATAAGGGAAATCTAAATAAACTTTATTGATAAGGATAGGTCCGAATTCAGATTTTGATAGTATATATGATATGAGCTATCATCGTAAATTTATCATAAAGTGTTCGCTCTTTCTTTGAGAAAAACCAAGCAATTCTGTTTAACAAGGAAGATAAATTAAATTTATAAGAATTTTTTAGAAACTAAGTAATTAAATAAATAAACCAAATGGTGTGATTCATAACAATATAAAAATCTTTATAATTAATAAGAATAAGAAAAAGGGATAATGATAATAAATTTATATGTCTGTATATATAATAAGTGAAAAATAAAAAAAATAGAATTTAATTAATTTAATCAATTTGATTAATTAATTTAATTAGCTAATTTTTCAATAATTGCATCAGTGAATTCAGTTGTTGAAGCTGAACCACCAATATCATTAGTAGTGATTTTACCATCAGCTAAAACAGATTTAGTTGCATTTTCAATTCTATCAGCATGTTCTTGTAAACCTAAATGTTCTAATAATTTAACAGCAGATAAAATCATTGCAGTTGGATTTGCGACATTTTTACCGGTAATATCTAAACCAACATGTCTACAACCTGGTTCGAAAACTGCATATTCTCTACCATAAGATGCACCTGGTACGAAACCTGGACCACCAACTAAAGCAGCACCAATATTTGATAAAATTGCACCATACATATTTGGGGTAACCATAACATCAAATTGTTGTGGTTTTGAAACTGCTTGCATTGAAGCATTATCAACAATTAAATCTTTAACATCAATATCAGGATATTCAGTTTGACCAATTTCTTTAATTGTGTTTCTAAATAAACCATCACCTAATTTCATAATATTTGCTTTATGAATTGCAGTAACTAATTTTCTATCATTTCTCTTTGCGAAATCAAATGCAAATCTTGCAATTCTTTCAGTTTTATATTTAGTAATAATTTTAAGTGATTCAACAACACCTGGAACAGATTGATGTTCTAAACCAGAATATTCAGCTTCGGTATTTTCTCTAACTAAAACGAAATCAATATCGTTTAATTTTGATGGAACACCTTCAATATTTTTAATAAAAACTAAAGAAGCGTAAATATCTAATTCTTTTCTAAATGCAACATTAAGAGATTTAATAAATGGATCAGTTGGAGTATAAGTAATACCTTTTAAACCAACTTTATTTCTTTTTAATGATAAAATTGCTTCATCAATTTTTGATTCATGACCTTCTAAACCAGACATATCAATAGTTTCAAATTCTACTGGAACATTTTCATATTCAAAAATTTTTTTAACAGAATCAGTAATTTCTTTACCGATACCATCACCCGGGATAAGAGTAACTGTAAATTTACCACCGTATTTTTTTGGGAGTGAGTGAGTTGCCATAGATCTCATAATGATTGATGAGTTAACAAGTGATTTTTTGTAAAGTGAAGAGAACATTATTAATATCTATATATATATAAGATAGAGAGTGATTGATAAAAGAAGAAGAAATTAAATTAAAATTAAAATTAATCCAACAACAAACTAAATAAAAAAAAATAAGAATTAAATTGAAAGACGTAGTATATAATAATAATAATAAGGAGAGAAGATATAAAAAATCAAGAATGGCAACGGGAAGAAAGGAAAATTAGAATTTAATAAATGAATATAATATAATATATTTGTATGAAAATGAAATGTGCGCTTTAATTAAGAGAATGATGTTTTTAACAATAATTAATGTGAATAATATTGCGTGTCGGGGGCGGACTATTCACTGGGGAGGATTTTAAGAAAGCCGAGGGCATAAAAATTACTATAAAAGTTACTGGGAAAAAATATCTTTCAAGGTGGATTGTTATTTTTTCCTTGGACACGGACATGAGCGCACACTACGTATATAACTATATTATATATTCTTTTCAATCCTCCTCCCCTCACTTGTACTACTTCCTATCTTACCCCATTTCATTAAATCTCCCACAGAATCTTAAAATCTTCATTGAATGCTCGGAGAATTTTTTCCCACACATTTTTTTTCTTCTCTATTATTTTACACCAATTACCCTCACTTTATACAGCCAAAAGTTTTGCATATATATATATCTGTGTATATATGTGTATAAGTTCATCCCGGAGTTTCATTCTCTCCCCGGGGTATACACAATAAACCCCAATACACACACACACACATATATATATATACATATATATATATTTATATATACAATTAACCTCCCACAACATTTTCGATAACTCTTATACTACGGAAAACATATATTATTAACTACAAAGCCAATGTCACAAATACTTACATTAATAAGATACTTTGAGAGAGCACATATCGCCCACTATGAATTTTGCCTTTTTCACAACTGATATGACTAGTTCCCGCCATAGTTCTATAGCAAGTTAGGAGTTACGACTAAGTAATTTCCAGTGACCTAGATAGTGTAAATGATACTTTTAAAGTACATTATTTTTAACCGTGTCGACTCCGACGTCCCCGCTAACATAATCGCCACTCCGTTTCGGCTTATGAATTAAAGGCTATTATTACTATCTATATATATATATATATATTATATTAGTGTAAATCGATACATTACCATTTTGTATCCCCAAGAGGCGCGTCATTTATAAATTCCCTAACAACGCCGTCTACAAATCCAGCCGCTAAAAATTGTTTTAACTGCGCCACTTTGGAGGCTGTATTAAATCTAACAATTATTTTAGATGATGGAATTGCACCGCCACTTGACAGGTCTATCGACGCATCGTTTTTTGTATGATTGTTGTTATTACGTTTAATGTCATTAATGTCATTAGTTTCATTAGTTTCATTAATTTCATTAGTTTCAGTAACTTCAGTAGCTTCACTAGTTTCATCTAAAAGATAAAAAAATAAGAATTCAAGACCTTCTACAAATCCATTTTCTTCAATCAATGAACAGATCTTTTTAACACCTCCTAATTTTTCAATTGTACGTAATATCTCACTCTGTTTTAATGATGCTGCCATTAAAACTCGAACAGCTTCTCCTAATATTGAAGAATCATCAGATTCTAAAAGGTTCACTATTTTATTTATTAAACGTTCGTTAATAAAAATTAATCTACTTCGTGGATGAATTAATAATACTGATTTCAAAGCCTTCAAAACACGCACGCGTTCAGAAGGTAAAATATCTAATATTCCTGTTAATGATCCTATAAGATTATATTCTATTTTGTTTTGTAATATACAAAATTTTTTGGTAGTAGTAACATTGATATCACTAGAAGTTGATGTAATAATTGTATCAGTGGTATTCGTATTCATATTAATAATAATATTATTATTAGTAATAGTATTAGCATTATTATTGGTTATATTCTTATTTAAAGTTTCAAAACTGATTTCCTTGAATAAGTCTTCTATTTCAGAAAGACCTTTAATCATAACATCTTCATCAATTGAATTTAAATGACGTAAAATACTGCCCAATCGTATCTCTAAATTCATATTCGATTAATCTTAAATTATTTTATTTTGTAAAAATTAGAATAACTTACGTGCATAATTAGATTTTCATACATTTTCTTTATCGTATATATTTATTTATTTATTTTTTCAGGTCACATGAATCTTAAATTTTTAACCACCTCACTCTCTTTATCAAATATCAAAATATTTTTATTATACAGAATATTTATTTATTCATTTAAAATTATCAATGCAACGTCCGTTAATTTTGTACTCTATCGTTTATCATTTGTGTCTTTAAATATAATATCGAATGCCATGTCAGCACCTTCTAGATCAAATGTTATCTTAGGTTGCACTGTTGGTGTTTTATCTTCAGCTTGTCAATCGCTTGGTTTAATATTACAACGAAAATCTTATATAAATGCAAACACAAATAATGATACTCATATTAGAATAAATAATAATATTATCAATGTAAGTTATAATCGTTCATTATGGCATTTAGGTTTGTTTCTATTTTTATTTGCAAATATTTTTGGCTCTTCAATTCAAATTACTTCATTACCTTTAATTGTTTTAAGTCCATTACAATCAATTGGTTTAGTATTTAATACATTATTTCATACTTTATTACTCAATGAGCCATTTACAAATATTTCATTAATTTCTACTTTAATTATAAGTTTAGGTGCTTTTCTACTTGCCTATTGTGGTAATTCATTAATTGAACCTCAATATAATCTTACTCAATTTATTCAATTATTAAAAAATTTAGATTTTATTTATTGGATTTTAATAAATCTATTTATCATTTTAATTATTTCAATTTCAATTATAATTATTAATAATCAATTGAAAAAAAATTCAATTTTTAATCATTTAATTAGTTTAAATAATAAATTAATTAATTCAAATAATAAACTTATTTATAATTCATTATTGATTTATAAATTATCAATTGAATTTTTATTTAATTATGATAATTCAATATTAAAAAAAATAAAAGGTATACAGTTTGGCATTTTATCAGGTATCTTATCAGCATTTTCATTATTATTAGCTAAGTCATCAATAGAAATAATTTTAACAACCTTTATAAACCATGATTGGAAATCTTTAAATGATAAAATAACCTATTTAATTGTTTTATTCTTCTTAATACTTTGTATTTCTCAATTGTTTCTGCTCAATAAAGGTTTGAAAAATATTACAACTTCAATATTATACCCATTGGTTTTTTTTATCTATAATATTACAAGTATATCCAATAGTTTGATTTTTTTTAAACAATGGTCTCAATTGTCTTATAAAATGTTGTTTTTATTAATTATTGGACTTTCATTAGTTATGTCAGGAGTTTTTGCATTAAGTTTACAAAATTTAGATATAAATGATGATGAAAGTTTATTATCTCCATCATTTAAAAATTATGATTCTGTAATAAACGGTGATTTAGTTGAAAATGATGATTCAAATATTTCTCCAATTGCAACAGTAGTTTCAAATGATACTGATAATAATATTAATACTACTACTATTAGTATTACTAACACTGCGACTAATACTTCGTTAACCAATAATATTGTATCACCATTTATCAAACGTACAACTGAAAATTTGAATCATGCAAGCCGTAAAGTTAGTGGTTTTTTGAAAAAATCTGTTGAATTCGAAAATCTTCCAACATCCCCTAAAATTAAAAATAATGAAAATAAGATAAATCAATATATTTCTTTTGATTCATTAAGGGATATGACTAATTTATCTAATAAAAACAATTCACTTTCTTCGTCAATTAATCTGTCCAATGAACCCGATTCAATATTTGCCAATACAACAATATTAAACAACAACAATAATAATAATATTTCTTTTAATAATAATGATGAAATTAAGGAAAATTCACTTTCCCATGGTTTGAATATTTTACAGCCTTTAATGAATAAAATAAAAAAACAACAATCAATTGAGAATGATATACAACAGTCGCAATTGAGACCATCATCATTGAAATCGTCATTATCGATCCCATTTTCTTTAAAAAATCTAACAAGTGATGATTTAAATGATGAAAAATTTTCAAGATCAAAAAAACAAAATTCAACATCTTTGCGAAATAAATTAGATGATGATTATAATCCAAATAATACATTTAATTATTCATTTAATAATACTTATGAAGAAATTCAAAATCAAATGCACCAATATGATAATTCCTTGAACGATATTGATTTATCATTTAATATATCTTCAAATTCAATTAATAATAGCAATAACATTACTACTACCACTACTAATAATAATAATAATAATACTAATAAGAATAATACTACTACTACTAATAATGCTTCTATTAATACTACTACTACTGCTGCTACTACTACTACTACTACTACTACTAATAATAATAATAATAATAATAATAATAATTTACCAAAATTATTTTCAAACAAAATTAGAAATACAGATAAGGATCTGCATTTCTCGAAGAAAAAATCCGATTATAAAAGACTGAATATAACTCCAGAATTATATTCACCACTATCAAATAATAGAAAGAGTCCTTTAATTTCAGGACATAGACGTGTTTTATCATATGAACAAAAAGAATTACTTAATGAGCTTAAAAGGTAAATAAAATGGGTAAAAATATATACTAATTTAATATATAATAAATAATATATAATCTATAATATAAAGGATAGGATATACCAGTAAAGAAATATTAAATATCACCACCTTCTTCTTCAACAGGTACAGTAAAAGCACCAGTTAAAAACATTGCCGGTTCATCAATATTATGATGTTGATAACTTAAAACACAAACACCACCAGCATCTAACATAAATTTTGGATTTTTGTTAATTTCCATACCTATCCACCTAGCTGCAAAACATCTTAAAATATGACCATGTGCAATAACCATTATATCACAAGGTTCATCTTTTTCAAGATATAATCTATGAATTGTTTGAATTTTATGAATTAAGTTATCAATTCTATTGCTAACTTGTGATGCTATTTCACCATTTTCACAACCATATTCCCAAATAGTCCAATTTTCTGATTCTAAACCTCTAGATTTTCTTAATGCTTTAATTTCTTTTGTTAATAAACCTTCATAATCTCCATATTCCCATTCTCTAATATCTTCCTCAATTTCTGTTTTAATATTAGATTTTTCAGATTCTGGAATTTTAGCAAAAAGTAAATCCTTTGTTTGAATTGCTCTTTTACGTGGTGATGTAATAATTAATCTTACATCTGATGGATTAATTAACGTATCATTGCCTGAGCCAATCAGCTTTTCACCAGTCATTAACATCTGTTTCTCTCCATATGGTGTGAGGGAAAGGTCGGTGATTGATGTGTATTGTCCTGATTTAGACCATGCTGTTTGTCTTTTGAAAACAAAAATAGAAAAAAAAAACGTTTTGTTAGTATATTTTATTAGATTGTGAAAAAACTATTCGTATTTAAAAAGACATACCCGTGCCTAATAAGGATACATCTTGGAGTATGACTTTTGGAGCCCATTTTCGTTTATTGATTTTATTTGCCTTAGGGTATATTGAAATACCAATGAGTATGGAAAATATAATTAAAGAGGTGGTTAAAAAATAGATAAATTCATACTCTTAATAATAATATTCGATGTTCAATGTTCAATGTGCGTATTTAAAATTCGGATTGAGTGTAGTCCGGAAAAACTATGTATTTCAGATTCCATATAATGAAATCAAAACGGTTCACTAATGAAAAAGGTGTCAATTAAAAATCCTAAATATATGTATATATGTATAAATAAATGACATTCTCATCAGTTATAAATACTGATATAAGAATTTGTTTGTCTTCATTTGATATCTTATGTTCTTAGAGTGTTATGAAATTAGTCAGATTTAAAAAAGTAAATAATCTGCATATAGTGTTTTATTATGATCATTTCAAAAGCTTGTGCTCCAAAAGATCCGTTCTAAAATGGTGAAGTCATTTAGCCGAACTGTTTTGAACACTAATTTCCCTTGTAAATTCACAACCAAAAATACCTATTCAGGATATCGAACGGGAATATATTACTATTTTAGATGTTAATTGTAGATGACAATATTTTTTTTTCATCTTAAGCAATAGTAACTAATTTAAAGGTCACTGTTATTAATTAAATTATATAAAGGACTTTTTTGTTGATTTGAATAAAAGTACTGAAATGGTTCTAACATTTTTATTCAATTTCCAGATTTCAATAGAATATAAAAACTACTTCATATGTCTCTTTTCCAAAGATCGATGTTTGTTATGTTATGATCTCTGAGTTACTGCAGATTTAAGTCTCTTTTTTCTTAAATAGTATAAATTTTATTTTCGTATTCTTTTATATTATTGAAATTTTCTGGAGAAATAAAAAATAATAGTGGCTTCAGGCAGCATTGTAAAATCAAATTAGTTTAAAAAATCTATTTCACCTATAGGACAGTACGTTACTCAATCAAGAAACATTTATGAGCGGCTGAACAATTTTACTCCACAATTTACAAATTAATTAATTAATACTAGCTTTCAGCTGTATTTAAACACACCATATAAGCTATGGTTTTTATAAAAAGTTTCAATTGGTCAATCAAACAGAGTTACCTAAAAACTTTGATAATCACACTGTTTAATTCTGTTTGTAATAATTACATGATCCGGACTATAAGACCATTGATTATGTTTGAAAGCGTTGAACCCTAGCATGAATGTCGAGTGATTTTAAAAAATATGAGATCAGTATTAAGATTGTTGCTGAGCCATATGAACTGTGGAATATATATATATATATAGTCGGAGCATCACCCAAAATGTTAATTTTTTATGCATTAAATTACTATATGCATTGTTTTGTCGGATAAAAAAAGCGTAGCCTTATATATATGGTTACTTAAAGCCGATATTTGTTATTGGATCTCAGGAAATTTATCAATTCGCTCGGTCGTACCGAGTAGCTTATCAGTAAGCGCTTCATCATGATGATAAGAAGATAAAAGATACGCGTATTAGGCTTGATGATTTTATTATGACATAACTGCTAACTGTCTGACACACTCCCTGTTGTACTTAAATCACAATAACAATATAAAGAAAGGAGTCAATTATTTGTTTTACAGGGTCAAAACTATCATTGCGATAAGCAACTACAACATATATAATCGTTATCAGAACAATCTTCATTTTTTAAAAATATCCAGGTATTTAAAGATAATACTTTCGTCCTAAAATTTTTGTCTACTTTACATTCGTTTATTCTGATTTTCTACTTGAATTTTTTTTTATCATTCTAAATTACAAATACCATGTCGGATATTGAAAAAAACGAAGGTGTTGTTGAACTTCACTCAACATTCTCAAAAGATAATATTGACTCAGATCAAATTTTAGACCACATCAAATCTATTGATGGCAGAATCGTTGAAATTACCGGTGATGTCGATGAAGCTATGGCATATGCCCTAGATGCTGAAGAAGTGGAATTAACTGAAAAAGATGCTAAGAAATTGTTAAGAAAAGTCGATATATTTTTACTTCCATTGATCTGTTTACTATATGCGTTACAATTCATGGACAAAGTTTCATCATCATATGCTGCAGTCATGGGATTGAAAACATACTATAATATGGTTGGCGATCAATATTCATGGGTTGGATCCTCATTTTATTTGGGGTATCTTGTGTTTGAGTTTCCAATCTCAATGGCATTACAAAGATTTCCAGTTGCTAAAACATCATCGTTATTGATTATTATCTGGGGTATGATTTTATGTTTACACGCCACACCATCGTCGTATGCAGGATTCATTACTTTGAGAACATTACTAGGCATATTTGAATCGGGTGTTACGCCAGCCATGGTGATCATTACTGGACAATGGTATAAGGCCGAAGAACAATTTTTGAGGACTGCGTACTGGTTTGCGTGTAATGGTTTTGGTACTATTCTTGGATCATCGATTGCATATGGATTAGCCATCAGAGCACATTCTTATTCTATGGAAGCATGGAAGGTGTTATTCATTATTGTTGGATGTATGACCATTGCGGTTGGATTCATGATATTATTTCACATTCCAGATTTACCAGTCAAAGCATGGTTTTTGAATGAAACAGAGAAGAAACAGGTTGTCATTCGTATCAAAACTAACAATCAAGGGTTTGGTAACAAACATTTCAAGATGCACCAACTAAAGGAAGCGTTATTGGACATCAACACATGGTTATTCTTTTTCTTTGCCATTGCTACAGATATTCCAAACGGAGCATTGACCAATTTTGGTGCTATATTACTTAAGGACACATTTGGATATTCAAGTACAGATAGTTTATTGATGAACATGCCAGGAGGTGCGGTTGAGTTAGTTGGTTGTATCCTATTTGCATATCTACAGAAATACTTCAAACATAAGCTAGCTATTTCGGCGTTCACAATGGTCGTTACGTTGGTCGGATCATGTATGCTTGCATTTGCAACACAATCGCCAAATGCTAGATTAGCTGGTTATTATTTATTCTACATATCACCGGTCGGTATGATTTGTTCTTTATCATGTTTCACTTCTAATGTTGCAGGTCACACCAAGAAGATCACGGTGAATGCGTTATACTTGATTGGATACTGTGTTGGTAATTTGATTGGTCCTCAAACATTTATTGCATCACAGGCACCAGAATACCGGGGTGGACAGATTTCGATGGTTGTTTGTTATTCGGTCTCCATTTTCTTGAATCTCTGGCTCTACTACAATTACTGGGCTGAAAACAAGAGAAGAGACAAATTAGCTGCGGAAGGTAAGATTGAAGATCCAAACATTGAGAACATTGAATTTGCGGATTTAACGGACAAGGAGAACACCAAATTCAGATATCAATTGTAGTGGATTATTTGACTTTACTTAAATAACTTTTTCTTAAGTAAGATATTTATTGTTTTTATCTGGAAATTTTTATAGCTTACTATTTATTGATCTTTTATTATTATTTATATTGCAAAAAAGAATATAGATTTTAGTTTTTTGGAGCATATTTTTTAGTATTATTATAAACTCAAAAGGGCAATGGCATAAATGTTTTATCATTAAACTATCAAAGTTATTTTTCTGAATTAACTATAATAAATTCTAATATTTTTTTTAAAAAACAAATGGTTATAACAATATAAACTTTAGTACAATTAAAAAAGGGCAATATGTTTTTTAAAGATACGATATAATAAACTTTCATGAGGTCAAAATCTTTCGATATACTAAAAATTGTCAGACCGTTAAGCTAGTTTTTTAGCCATTCTATTCATATTATATGGTTCCTGATACACTTTTACAGGGACTTTTAAATATGAGTGCACGGTTATCAAGCTTCCAAAGTCATACGTTCCAATTTAAAATTTCATTTATACGGGAAATTTAATTAGGAATCATTTATATATATATATATATATATAGCTAATCTAAAAGAGTAAGTTAGGCGCCATCGGACAACTGTTCCAAAATAGTAGTTCCGATTTACCGTTATATAATCAGTGCGATTAGTATGTAGGACATCGTTTTGTTATCGAGGAATACTTCGCTTGAAAGGGAAAGTCGCACTATAGCTGTGGCCTGTGGCCTGTGGCGGAATTCAGTTTCGAGGAAGTTAAAGACAGAAATTACCACCATATTAACATCATGGGGATATCAACAGTACTTACTATATCTGGTAAACCAATTAGTGAAACCAAATATGTTTTGGGATACTATATGCAAAATATCAACTGTTCAGGTTTTTATATAAGAACCATGTGTTCCCTTCATTTTTTCCTACGATGCTTTGATTTACTCTTTCTCCGATTTTTATTGTTTTACATTCTTCCTGTTCAGCTATTAAACGGACGACCATGTCAGACATTGAAAAAAAGGAAGATTTCGTTGAACTCCACTCAACATTCTCAAAAGATAATATTGACTCAGATCAAATTTTAGACCACATCAAATCTATTGATGGCAGAATCGTTGAAATTACCGGTGATGTCGATGAAGCTATGGCATATGCCCTAGATGCTGAAGAAGTGGAATTAACTGAAAAAGATGCTAAGAAATTGTTAAGAAAAGTCGATATATTTTTACTTCCATTGATCTGTTTACTATATGCGTTACAATTCATGGACAAAGTTTCATCATCATATGCTGCAGTCATGGGATTGAAAACATACTATAATATGGTTGGCGATCAATATTCATGGGTTGGATCCTCATTTTATTTGGGGTATCTTGTGTTTGAGTTTCCAATCTCAATGGCATTACAAAGATTTCCAGTTGCTAAAACATCATCGTTATTGATTATTATCTGGGGTATGATTTTATGTTTACACGCCACACCATCGTCGTATGCAGGATTCATTACTTTGAGAACATTACTAGGCATATTTGAATCGGGTGTTACGCCAGCCATGGTGATCATTACTGGACAATGGTATAAGGCCGAAGAACAATTTTTGAGGACTGCGTACTGGTTTGCGTGTAATGGTTTTGGTACTATTCTTGGATCATCGATTGCATATGGATTAGCCATCAGAGCACATTCTTATTCTATGGAAGCATGGAAGGTGTTATTCATTATTGTTGGATGTATGACCATTGCGGTTGGATTCATGATATTATTTCACATTCCAGATTTACCAGTCAAAGCATGGTTTTTGAATGAAACAGAGAAGAAACAGGTTGTCATTCGTATCAAAACTAACAATCAAGGGTTTGGTAACAAACATTTCAAGATGCACCAACTAAAGGAAGCGTTATTGGACATCAACACATGGTTATTCTTTTTCTTTGCCATTGCTACAGATATTCCAAACGGAGCATTGACCAATTTTGGTGCTATATTACTTAAGGACACATTTGGATATTCAAGTACAGATAGTTTATTGATGAACATGCCAGGAGGTGCGGTTGAGTTAGTTGGTTGTATCCTATTTGCATATCTACAGAAATACTTCAAACATAAGCTAGCTATTTCGGCGTTCACAATGGTCGTTACGTTGGTCGGATCATGTATGCTTGCATTTGCAACACAATCGCCAAATGCTAGATTAGCTGGTTATTATTTATTCTACATATCACCGGTCGGTATGATTTGTTCTTTATCATGTTTCACTTCTAATGTTGCAGGTCACACCAAGAAGATCACGGTGAATGCGTTATACTTGATTGGATACTGTGTTGGTAATTTGATTGGTCCTCAAACATTTATTGCATCACAGGCACCAGAATACCGGGGTGGACAGATTTCGATGGTTGTTTGTTATTCGGTCTCCATTTTCTTGAATCTCTGGCTCTACTACAATTACTGGGCTGAAAACAAGAGAAGAGACAAATTAGCTGCGGAAGGTAAGATTGAAGATCCAAACATTGAGAACATTGAATTTGCGGATTTAACGGACAAGGAGAATACGAATTTCAGATATCAGTTGTAGTTGACTAGATAGAATTCTGCTGTTTTTCTTTTTAATTTTATTTTTGAGCGTTAATTTTTATTTACTTACTTTAGTTTATTTTTCTATGACAGAAAGTTTTCTATTTTTGTGTTATGTCAGAGATCATTTATAATAAAATTTTTAATTTTAGAAGGAAAAATCCCAATATGTGTTATTTTTGTTATCAGCTCATATTGATTTTTTATCAGTATTTAATTTTACAGAAATAATTAACTAAAACAGGTATTGCATCAGTTATTGACCATAACACCACCTGGTGCTACCTTAAAAGTTAATATATCATTCCTTCCATTATCAATTGTGTCATCTGGTGAAATCCTTTTACCACCGACACCTTCAATGACTGCAATTGTAACTTCACCCATGATACTTCTAGCAACATCACCAACTTTGCTTCCTCTTTTGAATAAAATACAGTCTCTAAATACATTGCTTCCACTATTACCTGCAAATGTGTTAATGTTTCTAACTGTAAATATGGGAATCAAGTCTAAAACGTTGGCTGCTTCTTGTAACACCTGGACAACACCTGTAGATCCAAACCTGTATAAAACTAAATCTCTAATGTTTTCTATTTTTTCAATAAGTTTTTCATCCAATGGTTTTAATCCACAATCAGGTCCTAAATCTTCAATTGTATCAACAAATTCAGTACCTTCTTCATATTGAAGATAATTTTGTTTCTTTAACTTTCTAAGAAAAATTTCAGTGATTGCACTTGTCACAACTGCCCTCGTATCTGGATACTTTAATAAAATTTTGGAAACATTTTTATCTGCATCGGGATGATCAATTTTATTTAATGCTAACACAGTAGGAAATTTAAATTTCATAAATGCTTTGACGACAGTTGTAATCCATTCATTATCCCAATTTTCTAGGGGTGGTAAACCTTTAATCGAGTCAATAGCATCTTTGACTAAGTTTGCATTGGCTCCGTAACCACCAAATTGTGCTCTTAAAGTTTCAACTATCGTGGATTTTGTAGCTGTATGTCGTCTAACAATTGAACCCCATCTTTTATTTAAATTACCTTCGATCCAGAGTCTTATTTCATCTTGTAACCATTCGATATCTTTTAATGGATCATATCCTCTAGTTGCTTTACCTTCTGCATCCGTGGTTCCTGATACGTCAACAACATGAATTAATGCATCGGCATGTCTTAAATCATCTAAAAATTTATTACCCAAGCCTAAGCCCTGTGATGCACCTGGAATCAAACCTGCAACATCTAATAATTCTATTGGAACATGTCTTTTTCCATTTTCACACCAACCATAGTTTGGTTTACACAAGTCCTGTTTCCCGAATCTTGCACAGGCACAATCGATTTTCAAATATCCGGTTGCTCTATTTGGTTCAATTGTTGTGAACGGAAATGAACCAATTTTGGCATTTGCATCAGTTAGGGAATTAAGTGTAGTAGATTTCCCACTCGATGGTTTACCCACAATACCAATCAATGGATCTCTAGGCATAGTTGGTTACAGGTTTTCGAGTAAATGGTTCACATCATTGGAGTTTACTACTGTCATACCTTAGGAGATGGTCAAAACATGTTGAAAAATTTCTCTTGCCACATTGAGAAAAATCGACCCGTCTGTAGAAGAACTTCAGAACTCAGAGCTGATTTTTAATCATCTGTGCCACTTAATTTACTGATAAGAAAGTTAATTCCTATTTTTTCTTCAAGCAAGGAAAGTGTGTGATTTTAAAATTTAAAACATTTTAGTGACTATATATCTAATGATTGAAGATTTGGAGACTGAAAAATGGCAAAAGTTTAGAAAAATTACAAATTTGCTGTTGGTTGATGATACTACAACAGCTAAGAGTAATAAAGTTAGGGATGAGCAAAGAGAACAGTTACGTTCTACATTAATTTCAATTCCATATAATTCACAAAGATTTTATTGTTTTAAGTACTTTCTTCAAAACTACAAGTTTATTAATAACCCAACTATGATATTATTGTCAAAGCAAATAGAAGAATTGGCAATTTTATCGATCTCGGCATCTACAGAAAAGTCATTTGTTTTATTATGTGAGAAATTAACTGAATTGTTTAAAGCAAATCAAATAACGGGATTTCAGGTAGAAGATAATGAAGTTTTAGAACTATTCTTGAAAAAACTAGTTGATATTTTAACTTCAAAATTACCTATTTGTTCAACCAAAGTAATTTTCGACTTTTTACTCTGCATTCATCCTGCTTCATTTAATCGTTCGATGCAATATAAGATTATTAAACTAATACACAAAAAATTCAATTTGCTATGGTCCAAGATAAGCTCTAAGAATGAAAATGAAAAAATAGTTGATGATAGTAAATCATTGCATGGTAACTGTGATGTTTCGATCGACCATAGAATTGATTATTATAATACGTCTTTGTCACAATTTCTTTTTTTATATGCACATATTTTAAGAGATAACAACATTGAGAATGTCTTGAAAATGCCAAAAATCTTATATCAATCATTATTGGCATTAACAGCATCACATAACTTTGAAGTTACTTGGTCTGCATGTTCAGTATTGCTAGAATACAATAAAGCTTATGAAATACGGAATCTTAATAAAATGATCTTTCCCGTCGTTCTTAGGTTAATAAACAAAGAACTTGATAGTTTGGGAAAGTATAAAAATACTTTTTCGAAATATAATGTTCCATTAGAATTTTTACCGATATCGTTGTTAGTCAAAATTTTAAAAGATTCACAGGATTTAACAACATTACTTAATGATGTTAACTATATTAGCTACATTGATGCTTGCATTAGAAGTAGTTATGATCCGACTAGTAAGTATATGAATCGTTTTGATTCATATAGATATTCAATGTACTTAACTGTGCTAAGTTTTTTAGGTACATTGAATGATAAGACAAAAATAAATATATCAAATGGACACGCTGACACATTAATGATAAATTCATTATCGAAACATGTTTATATATTAGAAAGAATTGAGAATATGGATTTGACTTTTGAAAATCTAAAAGCTTTAGAAATATCGAATCAAATAACGTTTGCATCATGTGTTTTATTACGATCATTATCTAGATCTGCAGCATTATTACGGACTTATTTCACAGATAATAAATTTATTTTGCTATTATTAAAAATACTTAAATTTAATACTGCTATTTTAAAAAATGTTGATCCGAATAAGGATTTGACATATATAAATGAGAATTCTTTACAAACATTAATATTAGGAATAATGTCCAATTTAATAATTGAATTTTCTGCTTCTAGGAATAATTTAGATACATTGGAACTTTTAAAACTGATCAAGAACTTTTTGGAAAAATCTGAATATGATGAAACGATTGTAGCTGCACTTTCATTAATTCGAAATGCATTATTTGGTGATGATACACAATTCAAGGAAGAGTTTGAAAATGTTATTTCTATACATAAAATTTTTCAATTATGTGATGATCCAAATATTGATATTCAAAGACAAAGTTTCAACATTATTAGAAATTTATTAACCGATACATACGTGGATGGAGATTATGTATATGATGCATATGAAGATTATAAATCTTCCAAGACAGATAATTTTGTTGAATTTTTAAGAAGACATCTAGAAAATAGTTGTGATACTCAATTAACATTATCAATTTGTTACAATTTGGTGCATCTTGCTGCATCTACTGTTCAAAATAAAGTTAGCATTTTGAAAAATAAAAAATTATTGGAAAATTTATTAGATTTATTAAATACCCCTGTTTTGAAAAAAATAAATCCTGATGTAGATTGGGAAATAAAGACATGTATTGCATGGATTATTATTGATTTGACATACAGGGAAGAAGGCGTTCAAGACAGTTCAAGATTTGAGGATATGAATGATTTATTATTATTCAATGCTAGTAATCGTTCCAATATTTTACTGGATTATGGATTTCATGATGCTCTTAAAAAAATGGCTGCTGGATGTCCAAGTATGGATTTTGTGGAACGTGCAAGTAGAGCTATTTTTCAATTACTGGTATCTACTGGTAGTAGTTAAGTTAATCTTTAACTAATTTTTTTAATTCTATAAACTTTTATATCGTATAAATTAGTTGTATCAAACAACTTACTCACTCTCAATATCCATTATTTCATCAGCATCTTCTATTTCATCATTAGTACGTAAATTCTTTCTAGAAATTTCATGATCAACATTCTCAAATGATTTGAATGTATTAATCAAATTGTTTGATTCGTCTGTATATAATGGTTGATTATTGAATGTGTTATTCAATAATCTCTTGGTTTCTATTCGTGCATTGAAATCTAGTGCTTTATCAAGTAAATCTGTAGCTATTGGATCATTTGGTTGAATGGATAATGCCGTATGTAAATATTCAACAGAATTTGAAATTTTACCCTGTTTTAAATATATCAATCCTAATGTAGAATAAATATTGGCATCATTTTTAGAAATCTTCAAAACTTCATTGAAATGCAAAATTGCTTTTTCGAAAGAAAACATCCGTCTATAAACATGAGCTAAATTACAATGAATTGAACACCATGCTTTGGATCCATATTCTAAATTTTTAGAAAGCATCAATGCTCTTCTTAAATAAATTTCTGCTCTACTTAATTCTCCTTTGTGATAATTTAAAACACCAATTTCATTTAATAATAATGGATCACTAGGACAAATCGAATATGCATAGTTTAAATATTCCCATGCTAAAGTATAATTATTCATTTGCAAATATTGCATACCAAGAAACAAATTTGGCAAATGAGTTCCTGGAAATAACCTGGATGCGGTTGCATATGCACTAATAGCTTGTTCATGTTCACCATCTGCTGCAAAAGTATGAGCAAAGCCAATCCAAGCAGAAGCAAAACTCGGATTTAAAATTGAAGCTTTAGAGAAAAACATTCTTGCGTCTGCAGTTTTTTTTATTGCAAAATAATAAATTCCAATTGCAACCCAGGTTATATAATGATTTGGATAATTTTCTGCTAACTTGTGAGCCATTAAAAATAATTTATTCTTTCCCTCTAGTTCATATAAACAACTTAAATAATTTGATAATGCAGAAATATTCAATTCATCACGATCAATAATTTTTGTGCATAAATCTAAACACTGTTGAAATTTACACTTAATAAAATATAGCTCAGCTTGACTTAATAAAATATCAATATTATCACTTAAATCATATTCATCATTTAATCTTTGTTTCGCCTCCTGATAGATATTTAAATTCTTATATTTATTAACGCGTGTAGTGTATAACATTTTTACTAGTTCATTATTATTATCTGCATCATCAAAATTTAAATTATCTAATAAATCCCATTCCTCATCTGGTGTTAATAAATGATTTGAAATCAATTCATCAAAAGCTTCAAAACATTTAACATCAACTAATACTGCTTCTTTAAAACATTCTTTTGCTCTTTCAAAATTATTTTGCTTATTATAAATTAAACCTCTTAAATAACACATCGAAGATTCAAGTTTTATACCACCATCAGGATTCCTAACTGAATGATCCTTTTTGAATGGATTGATTTCTCCAATTACATCTAAAGCTTCATCTAGTTTATCTAATTTATATAAACATAAACCAGTTAAATATCGACACCCAACAGAAGCTTCAAATTTTGGACCTGATAGTAGATTTCTTGCCAATTGAAAATTTCCGGATGCATAATGAACTTGAGCTAGCCAAAATGCATCGTTTGGATCGTTTGTTAACGATAAAACTTTATCACCTATATAAATTGCTGTTTTGTAGTGATGTTGTAATAACGCATCATGTCGCCATAGTCTTAATTTATCAGCTTGAGTTAAAGGTTGATTTATATCAACGATAGTTGAGGATTCAAGATTATTCATATTACCGTTGGAATTGTTATTATTAGCATTATTATTAGAATCATCATTAGTATTATTATTATTCGCATTCTTATTATTATTATTAGTAGTAGTAGTATTATCTTTATTATCATTAATAATGTTGTTAATATTATAAGTTTGATCATGATTATCATTTGTAACTGTGGAACATTGATTATCATTAATAATAATTATATCTGGATTAATATTGTTAATCGAGTTTTTAACAATTTCACCAGTGGATATATCAGCATTTGAATTATTGATTATAGAATTAATATTTCTAGAATTTTGAGGGGATGATTGATGTATATATGGGTTGGGCAGCAATGAAAACTGCGACCTTTGGTTATTATTAATATTATTGTTGACATTATTTCGCTGAGCATTATTGTTATTGTTTAAACTATTTTGTGGATTGGGCGACAGTTGCAACCGATCTTTGGCCCTTTTAGTAGTCAAAAGGGGAGAAAAAGTTAAAATTGAATTGTTGGGACTATTTGTTGACATTATTTGTCAGTTTCCAATTGATTTTGCTTTTCAAAAAGAATTGAAAGAAGCTGAAAGGAATAGATATATCAATCAAGATATAAATAACAAAGATATTAAATTCCAGAAAAGGGTATTATTGATCTCTCAGATCTTCCAGTCGATCGACGCCTTTTTTTTACAAAACAAAAAAAAAAAAAAAAGAAAAAAAAAAACCAAAAAGAAGATAGGGGAAAAAAAATTGAAAAGGGAAGAGTCATTCTTTCCAAATTTGCCAATTTTCCAAATTAAGCGCTATCTCTACCAGCTACTTATAAAGGACATATAGTCTGTCTTATTTTATTCATCTTTTTTTTTATAATTCATTTTCCTGAATTTAGTTTCAATAAATATCAACCAGAAAGGACTAGTTTCAATATGGCAGCTAAAATTATTCTCCATCTTAGAGCAGAAACTAAGCCAAGAGAAGCAAGAGCAGCTCTTACTCCAAAGACTGTTAAAGAATTATTAGATACTGGTAATTTCGAAATCTATGTTGAAGAAGCACCACAATCAACTTTTAAAACCAATGAATACAAACAAATTGGTGCAAAAATTGTTCCATTTGAATCTTGGAAATCAGCCCCAAAAAACAGGATCATCATCGGTTTGAAAGAATTACCTGAAGAAACTTTCCCATTAATTCATGATCACATTCAATTTGCTCATTGTTATAAAAATCAAGCTGGTTGGGAAGATGTTTTATCTAGATTTCCAAATGGTGGTAGTACACTATATGATTTAGAATTTCTAGAAAATGATCAAGGTAGAAGAGTTGCTGCTTTTGGTTATTATGCTGGTTTTGCAGGTGCAGCACTTGGTGTTTTAGATTGGGCTTTTAAACAATTAAATCCAGATTCTAAGAATTTACCAGGTGTTACACCATATCCAAATGAAGATTTGTTAGTTAAAGATGTTAAAGCTGAGTTAGCTAAAGCACATGCAAAAACTGGTAGATATCCAACTGTTTTAATTATTGGTGCATTAGGTAGATGTGGTTCTGGTGCAATTGATTTATGTAAAAGGGCAGGTATCCCAGAATCTAATTTATTAAAATGGGATATGAATGAAACTAAAAAAGGTGGACCATTCCAAGAAATTGCTGATTCTGATATCTTCATTAATTGTATTTATTTATCAAAACCAATTCCTCCATTTATTAATTATGAATTATTAAATAAGGAAACAAGAAAATTAAGAACTATTGTTGATGTTTCTGCAGATACTACCAATCCACATAATCCTGTTCCAGTTTATACTATTGCAACTCAATTTGATGATCCTACTGTTTTAGTTGAAACTACTAAAGGTCCAAAATTATCCGTCATATCAATTGATCATTTACCATCATTATTACCTAGAGAATCTTCTGAATTTTTTGCCAGAGATTTATTACCTTCATTAAAAGAATTACCAAACAAGGATAATGCACTTGTATGGAAAAAGGCTAGAAATCTTTTTGATCATCATGTTAAGAGATTAAACAAACCAAAACTTTAAAATTCTTCAAATATATTAAATATTTTTAATAAACTATATAAATTTTTACAATTAACTAATTAATTTAAATCGATTATTCCATTTCAACTTTTAATAATTTTTTTCTCTCTTTACGTTGCTTCTTCTTTGAAATTTTCCTTTCTTTACCCTTCATAATATGAGCTAAACTTTCACCATCACTTTCGTATTCACTATCAGTAGCAATATCTTTAAGATTTTCATCATTCGGATTATAAATTGGTTTCATTGTACTTGCCTTTTCAATTGTTTCTTGAATAGTTCCAACAACATTTAATCTTTCACCCGTGGAATAAACTGCAATTTGGTCCATTATATTGGAAGCTAAATTCCAAACAACAATTTTACCATCTGATGAAATTGATACCATAAAAGTATAGAGTTTATTATTAATAAATTCTTTGTAAATTGAGATACCTTTTACTCTGGATGCATGACCTTGTAATGACCATTTAGGTTCTGGTAAATTATCTAAAATTGCACCATCTATTTCTTTAACATCCTTATCAATTGGTTTAAATAGTTTATCATTAAATTCATAAAAATTAATTGAACCATTACTAAAAGCAATAATTAAATATTCTTGATTATCATCTAAAGAAATAAATTG